>QNGE01000233.1:346545-357568 GCA_008508345.1 Paragonimus westermani | reverse complement strand
CTGGGCAGGATATCTAGGGGATTTTGATCTTACCTTCAGAATGTTGATACCCTTAACGATTCAAATCACTTTGCATGCGTGGATGACAGCGTACACTCACTGTTCTCTCTTGAGCACCGATTTTCAAGGATTGGTCTATTTCTTCTCTCTCAGCCACAACACACAAAATCAGCTTTGCTTAGGTTTTGGAGCGGTCGGTTTTACTTCTTACTCTTATTCCCCTCCTTCGTAACCGAATGACTTTCACTTTCTACCGTTCGATTAATTGATTCGAATTTGCTCACATCAACCGGTCAATCGAAGTGCATTGACTCAACTAAACTCCTTTTGTTATTAACTTTTAAAGGTGCGTTATACACATGGAACAAAAAGTCCCATTATTTTTGCATACGAATGACTGTTAACTCAACGTGACAGTTACTAGGCGTGTCCAATCCTTTTACCCTCTTGGTTACATAAGTTGCTGTGAAACCACATTGTACGTAGATCACCGTAATCCACCGATGTTGTGCTGTTTGACGGGTTTCACTGACAGATAATACAACCGTCAAAGAGAGAACAGATCACCGCATACACAGCTTAGAGGAACGAAGATTGCACAGAAGACGTTTTTTTCAACCGTTTGGCGTTGAAGTCAAGGTGCGTGATCTTGCTTCGGGTTCACAGGGAATTAGGTTGTTAATCGAAACACCCATTATGAGAAGGGAGCTAGTTAGTGCATGAGCAAACAGAGTTGTAATCCTTCTAACCCCCACCGCAAGGAAATTAGTAAAAGACATTTCCAATGCAACCATGATGAACTACCTTAAACTGATGAAGAGTATAGTACATTTTCTTGAACAAAATAAAACGAATTTCATTGCAAATGACGCCAGCCAAGAGATACACATTTTGGCGCCTCTGTAAGTTGTTCTCTAAAAATCATCAAAAACTCTCTAGAGTACACACAGTCTATACTCTGCATTACCCGGTCAACTCTTCAGGAGTTCGACTGGTATACAGATTCAATACTTCCAGCTAGCTTATATAGAACCGCTCCGATCAATGGCTAATTACCGTTACCCTGTACCTACTATAATGTTGTAGCCATTTTATTTGGGTTAATTCCGTTTGTCATTTCTAAACTAATTTTCACCTGTAATATTTAAATTACGAATGTCAGAGATGACGAACCTTTACTTTCTGAAACCTCTGTCATCCAACTTGAAAACAGCATCGCATCTGTACAAGTCTCTAGTGTCAATAAATTGCCTACAGAATTTTTTAAAGGAAATTATAAAAGAATAAATTATCCAACTTACTGAGAGAAAAACTTAGAGTAAAGCGTTAACTGTTTTGTTGCTTGTTTTTCCGGATGTCCTTATTCTACGTTCAGCTCACTGTAAACACACCCGGTCCACTCATAAGATTTACTTTCAAAGTTTTGAACCATTTTAATATAACAGTTATTTTGGTTCGAACACATCAATCAGATGTACTTGCGCAAAACAACGTTCGTGGGAAGAAGCAGAGGGGAATGTTTTCGCGAGCAAACAACAAAAATCTTCGGAATGAAACACCGATATTTACCAACTTGAATATTTTTCTATGTATACTCCACAAAGATGACGCTATCAGAGACCGACTAAAAATATCCCTGAAGAATAGTTGCATTTACTTTCAATTCTGTCCATCCAACTCCGGTGTTCTGAAACATCCTGACGTCAATCTCACCTGCAGTTGGTCAGTCCCCTTGCATACCATATTGTACCTGATGAATCGGTCGCTTCCTAATGTGAGGTAAACGACCTTGTAACTGGAGGTCAGCTGTCAGCCGTGTTAAAGTGAGCAACTCTGACTAGCTTAAACAAAAGTAAAAGACTAGTCTAATGATTTCTCTCAAAAGGTGTAGCGTGGAGGATGCATGAAAGATCAGAATCTGCAATTATTTATGAACTGTGCTCCAAGTGGTTTTGTACCTATGACTTTAACTAATAGTGCTTGGTCAACCAGGTCTAAGAAACAGAGAGATAATTGAGTCAGTTGTTCATGATGCATAATCTGGTGTAATCCAGCACCTGACCTGGATGTGGCGATAAGACTCACCATTGAGGATTAGCTCAACAATAAACTGCTGAACCGCTCCACATTTTTTGATTTATCTTACTTAAATCAAATTGGATAAAGAACTTCACTTCCGTTTATAATAGAGAACTGGTGGTTGTTACAGATAGCTCGAGTGATAAAACTCGCGGGCTGGTGTCTTCTTCAGTGTGTGCCGGGGGACTTTTGTATTAAAATCCGTTCACCTCTGCCAAGAATTGACGGTAGTAATGTAAATGCGTTTGGCACAACTGTGGATTGGCGCGTACATACTCAACGCTCTGAATTAAGCTATATGAATAAACTTGATTGCAGTATGAATGTGATAAGATTTAATAAACTGATGTCAAGTGATACCTCAGGCAATACGACATTTGCCATCTACGCTTCTAACTTCTTCGCGTTAACAGAAAATACAATAAATATACTTATATATGCATGTGATATTTAGACATTTAATATATATACCTGTCGTTTTAAACTTTCCATATGAACATTTGGAACAAGTAAGAAAAGCTAGAAGAGAAATGATCAATGCTGACTAATTTATGTCGTTAGTTATCAAGAAGACATTTCAGAACTTTGCACAATCGTTACCAACACTGGTCTCAAAAAACATCAGGCATTCTAACCTGTTATGCGTTATCCTTGGTAAACGCAAAACTGTAAGAACTATCAAGAATTGGGGTGTTTAGTCGTTTTCATCAATTCTTATCGGAATTGAGCGTTTTTTGATCTACGGAGCAGTATACAGACGTCTAGCAGACTGAGAGAAGTTAACTGATTCACTGACCAAAAACCGTCGACAATTTCACAATTTTGAATTAGGTACAGACTAAAGATTATCATGTGAAATGGTTTTATCTATCAGAGTGGCATCGCCCGAAAGTTTGATGGAGCGACACGAAAAGTACTAGGAAAGTACGAAATTCTGTAAAGGGCACATAGATTTAGTAAGTCACTGTTTATCAGATATAACATCCCATTAATTCTGAGGAATTTTAAGGGGTTCCTCGCCATGAGTGACTTGGTACCGTACCTACAGTAATGAACTCATAATTTGGATAAGACGACAAACACTCTAAGGTTTGGTATTCATTTCGTTTTGACATTAGTAGTCAGGCTCTCAGCATTGAATACTTGATTGGCGAACCAGACCTGCCCTGCATTTTGCCTCATGCGCCCTCGAGCTAAAATTACATGCGAATTTGCGTATGCAAACTGGTCATCCAAAAAGAGCAATTTTGGTGCCGCTGGTTTTTGCATTCTGCATGACAATACCGTCAGGATGAATGGTATTCCATATCCTCTCAATTCCAACCAGACACTCCTCAAGAGTTTGTTACTGCTCACATTTGAATCAACATCCTGTGAACTCAACTTTAGCAAACTAACTTTGTCAGATTGGAAATGTTTCAATTCTTACTATCGTTGTTGTTAGGTGAGCAACTGGCCAATATGCGCAAGATCCCGTCCAGCTTAATTGAGTATCTCCCTAAAAATTGTCCAAAACACGGTGATTGGTTGAAGATAACTTCAGCCGCTTCTCAAGCTACCTACGTCCCATGTTTTTATGTTCGTGGGTATCCTGGAGCTCAACTGAAAGCAAACATTCAACTAGAAAAGTTGAGTGATTATTCTTCAACGAAAGTTCAAACAGCGATCATGAGCAATCAACTGAATTGGGATTCTCCCTAGAACATTTGCTGTAAGGTTGCCCGATTTCAGGATAAATTTTGGTTGCTCGTAGAACGGCAAAATGTTCCTTTTGCGTTAAACTGACAAAAATCGAGCCACCTAAGCAGGAAATGGAACATTTAATGGCATAAAATATAGCGCAAACTTAAAGGAAAGAAAATTTGCTTGGCCTGATATAAATCACTTTTGTGATTACTCTTCCGGAAAACATTGGTTATCATAGTCGCGCATATATTTACTATTTCAGGTTCAATATAGAATAAACCCTACACAGGTATGACAGAGAGAATAAACAAATTACTTCGTTTTGTACGCTATGTGTAATGTAACAAGGTCTTGGAAGGGTGCAAACGAATGTCGTACCAATCAAGGGTCATCAAGGGGATTCTTTAAGCAAGTATGCCAGAGGTTGAAATTTAATTCCAGGTGTGCATTAGCCATCGTGGTAGCATTAAGGTGACTCAGTACTTAGTGGTATTCAATTGGTGGAAACTATACATAACCTTTTTTCGTTAACTGTACTACATAAATTGTTAAACCCTAGACAGATATTTCATAGCCTTCTGGTTCTAAGTTATTTATGATGGCTTGGCTACAGCAACCATCCTCAATCAAACTTGTATCAAATTCAATGTTCTTCTTTAACAATTGTTAAACTGGCACTGGATTGATCAAACCCAATGAAAATCAGTATGCAACTCTTCCGCCGCCATTATATCGAAACGAAGTTGTTTTAACCAGAAAGTCCTTTCACAGTCAATCAACTCACATTATGAGGATAAAACGGGTTGTAGCATAATTACCCTACACCCAAGTGAACTTAAAAAAGCAAACCAACGGGTCACTTTTCATTCAAGACAGCTTGGCATAAGAAAGAAAGTTTTAAATTCATGTGGCTGGTTTTCTCGGATGCACTAGGGTTGACTCGGCAACAAGGCTTCAAACAAAATACTTTGTTGCATATAAAAACATAAAAAACAGTTTCTGAGGCGTCAAACAATTTTGCACTTTCTTTGGATGGCTGTCTAGTTCCAACTTTGGAATTCATTATTTGTGCGCAGTATCGAATGCCTAGTTAAAAGTTGGTCCATATTTTATAATATACAGTCACAACTTTTGCCTAATAAGAAGGTTCCATGCATCCAAGTAAGAAGTCTTTTCTAGCATGCAAGTTTGTGTTTTTCAGCAGTTGTTATTACTAAGGCAAACAAGTAAATAATCTCCACCTGTACACTGCTGTTCATACGCACTCAACCAGTGTCAGAGAAGCGTCTTACAAAATTGAGCTAATTTCATTCCACCCATTCTCTTGATTTCATGTAACAGAAAACCGCTCTTAAAGTAAAGTATTTTAGAAGTTGAGTCAAGAGTAATTTAGCACTAAGCGGTTTATTTTGGTCAAACTAGAAAACTGAATCGAAAAGCGCCATCGGAGTGATCGATTGTTTCCAGAAGTAACAACTAGGCAGTTTTCCCGTGTGCTGCCTCCAAAACATGGTGCCGCAAATGAGTTCTGTAGACCCAGATTACCCAATTCTAGAAAACAATGGTACTGGGAGCAAATGCGGTGCAATTTGATGAATATACAAATTGCAGTTGCCAATTCCTCCAGACGTGACCTTCCGTGACGATCAGTGACACATTAAACTGTTGCTTCGAGTTACCTTCCTGGAGAAATTTTATTGGCTGTCGTTATGTAATATTGTAATCTGCTTTCACTGTGTCAGTGGATGAGCTGCTTAAAGTGTTGCCATTTTACAAACTGCAACTGCGGATATCGGACGACGTATCCCTGTAGGAGGGACCTTGGATAGCGCTGTTGGTCGTTTCCAACTGCACACATTAAAACATCCGTTTCAAATTTCTCTTCTATATTCCTCAGTTAACCAGCCCTGTCAACCGATTACTAACGATCTTAGTGTTTCTGAAAAGCGCCAAAAATTACCCAAAACTGTTTTTCAATGGAAACGAAGGATAAAAATGAGGCGTGCTTTTAGGTAACCATTTGACGAGAATCGCACACACGTTTAAAACAAAAGCCGGGCAAAAGGAAACAGGGACGTTTAGCATCGGTCAGTCTACCCGGACTTGATTTGAGAAAGGCAGAACCTATACCCGTCGAAACACCACATCTTCATATGCGCTGGCCGAATAACCGATCACTCGAAGGGCATGGAACCACTGCTGCTGTGGCTAGCTTCGCAAGAAAAGTCGCTTGCGTGAACTCTTTTCGATGCAGATGATTCAATAAACGACCATTTCGTTCCATTCAGCACAGGTCCGTCTAGCTCGAGCATCAATTTCCAAATGGTGGAAGCTCACCATCGACTGGAAAAAGGAAGGCGTCTTGACCTCTATGCGACTGATCCAAAAAAGTCATGGCTGAACTGGCAACCAATTCCGCTTGATGGCGGTGCCCAGGTCTCACTGTCACCTCGAGAGTAGACGCACTAACTCCCCAGCTAAGTCCAGTGGAAGACCCCATGATTAGGGTTTCCAAACAGTTCAAAATTACATAAGTTACGTAACACTGCGCTTATCGATGCACGTTGACAAACGATTCAGCCAATGAAATGTAGCTTCGGATTTGGGTTGCCATAATCTAAGTAGTATTCACAAGCGCTGCCAACTCTCACATTCACAAGCCTGTCCAGTCAACCATTTTGAAAAAAGCGCCAAACCCGAATTTCATTCTCTTGAACGCCGGTCAGTGGTGCACCTTCGTATTGTTGTGCCTCCTCTTACAAAGTTCTGACTGTCTGAGTGTTATATGCTAGCGAAGTAGTAGCGTTGGCACGGGATAAGTCGAACGTGTTTAGTGTGTGGTTAACAGTAAGCTGACTATTACGGCTGCTTTGCGAAAACATGGCTAGAGCTGAAGTGTTGCAACAGAGACAGAACTTGAGTCTATTGCTTCTTTACGATTATAGGTAGCCGATTTGCTTCAGGGAAGGTGGTAGCTTGAAGCACTGGTGAGTGGTTGTTTAATTTCAGCCAGTATCTAATACTAACATTTAGAACACTTTCAAATTTGTGGTCTCACTCAGTGCTTTACACTAACACAATTCTTCCAAACATATGTGGACACCTTGAGCGAAACTTCTTATCCTTAAAACGTAATAATTTACTTCAATTCTGAAGTATGTGGTGCACATTGTTTTCCACTTGAGTTTAATTTTCGTTTGTTGAAAGTGCTGTTTTTCGCCATAGCACCTTTCATGACGGTGTTGACCAGGATGAATCGAAAAAACGAAAACATCTTAAGACACGAGAAAGAGAGAACGAAAAAGGCACGGCAAGAATTGATTCCAGCTCTTTTTATGTGAAATGGTGTGTACAAACCTATTTCTTCTCGAGAACATTAATCCGTCCCATAATCTATGGGATCTCTGAAACAAGCTAATTGTAATGAACAGTGTTATTAAGACAAACCGAAACACACTTTTCCAAGACAATTCTACAAGCTGCACAGTTCACAAATTTAAAACCTGTTAAATTCAGAACAGACCGTGTAAAAGAAACAAACAACCGGATGCACGCAGAAAAAAGACGAATATTTGCTCTAAGAAGGTGTCTACCTGCCTTGATCCCAACAGTCTATTATTTAATACATGAAAAGAAAGTTCGAGTGTAAACTTTGGCGATTGATTTCCATGCGTTCCAAAAAGACTTGTAAGTCTTTGCTTGATGTGAGTGGTGAAACAAAATTCAAAACTGCAATTCTTCGAAACTCCTCAGTTTTACAGATAACCCAGTCTCAGAGGCATCGTTAGAAACATTGAATTAACCCAAACCTTCGCTGTTGAGTTCAGCTGATGAAGTCATTAGGATAGACGAAGCATTGTGCTATCCTTCAAAGTTTCATATGTAAGGTAAACTTTCCTTACTATGCACCAAGAGCGCAGTACCACAGTGTTTATGAAAGCCACCAAAAGTTGGTCCACAATCAAACAGAATTTTGTCGCCTATCATGTAAGCCTCTTAGTCGTGGTATTTCTGATATCCTTCCCCACATGTCCATGGAGTGTTTCTCTATTTTTATCTTGGACTGAGCCGAGTGTGGAGTCTAACGGACACTTCCATTTAGTGAATATATTTGTGATATTTTGTGCATAGGGCACTTAATCCTCTTCCTTCCACTATAGTTAACACTAAGCATCAAAAGAAGTGAGGCTGCGTGAAAATGCAGTCAGAAGTTTACTTGTTTCATACTTCTCAGATCATTCTACCACGCTTTATGAACGAATTTAATTTTGGAATGGAAATGACAAGTGTGCAATGTTCGCGTTGGGAGAATAAAATTTTCATTTCGGTTAAGCTCTCTATCAATTTTCTGTCGTTATTATCAGGTTGGATACAAATCATAAATAAATGAATAATCGAAGACGGTGCTACTTTTGATCATTTCATCAACGCACCTTCAAACGGTGTGCGTAACTTCCAGGGACCCTTGATGTTCTCACAGTCGGCATATTAATCCAAAGCACATTTCTTGTCCGAATAAATTGACTTATAAAGAGCCTTTAATAAAGAAATTCACCACCAACAGTTTTGACTGCTGACTTTAAAGTTTACACTAAGCTGCAAGTTCACAGTGTTTTTTTACGTGTAACAACTTGAGAAGATTTTCTGTTTTGCCGTATTTAATGTTGTGGTAATTCTGCGTGATCTACCATTTCGTTTTCTGATTGAACGCGTGTTCATCAACCGTGTGAATTACCCATCCGTAGTTTTTCTAGGCTAATGGAAAAGTTTCCGCTTGCTATGAACCCATGAGGTAGTTCCATGTCAGTAATGCTGTTGCTGACTTCAATTTTTTCAAGTTGTTATGCTGGCTGAACTTGTGGATGAAGTCCTTCAACTGTGATTGTCACAGTTAGTAGTTATTGAAAAGTTCATTGGGTTAGGTTATGGGGTTGTGTAGCTCATAAAAATCTTGTTTGAGAAGTCGACGAGGGTAGGCGGAAGATTTGTTATTCTTTGGATGTTCTTCGACCATTATACATCCGACTTAATGTCCACTTTCTAGTACTGATACCACTAACCAGTCTGCCTGTTGGCAAGCATCCTGCAAGCATTCCTATGGGTAGGTGAAATGTATTATACTGAGCACATGTGACAACTTTTCACGTTCAGCTCTGTCCTCGTAGAAGTACTTTGTCCCAGGAGTTACTTCTCTATCATCAGCACTTGTGTTTGAGAGTTGAAGTGGTTTAAGACGTAATCAACAGGAATTTTGAGTGTTTTGAGCACGATTTGCTGACTGTTTGCGGATGTGTTCTTAGGTCAGTTTGAGTGCAAATGCTCAAAGTTGACTGGAACTGTACAAAATTACAAATTAATTTGTTTGTAGTTATGTTGGCGAGTGGGTTTTAGTCACTTTGTTTTTTCAACACAATTGTTATCCTTTACTGATCGAAGTGAAATTCTGGCCCCTTATGATGCATTTTTGCACGATTTCGTCACCAATCACTCTACATTGCTTTAATGGGCGCTGTTTACGGTGTACCTTCTGTATTAAATTCGTCGCCGTCCTGAAAATGTGCACGGTCATCAGCGGAATCATATTAGCGGATTTTCGACCGTTTGATTGTGAATCAACGTCACTTCAAACTTAACTATCTTCAGCTCTGTTTACATAATTCTCTGGGTATAGACCACAACGAATGGGTTTTTAATTTCGATGTTGCAGTACCAGCGCACTTGCAATATTTTCATATTTCACTTGTGGAATCAGGAATTAATAGTGAATAGTTGGAGAGATTTTATGATTCAGATGAGTCCCGGTTGTGAAAAACCAATTCTTCCACTGGATTCAAAACCGCGACAGAAACAACACTCCAAAATGCGACCAGGTTCCTACCAGTTGATTTAAAAAGCCATGTCGAGAACTCGGAAATTTAACATTTGCATTCTGTTACACACCGGTCCCACTATCTTATATGGAATCCGCTAAATGTTTCGGGGCATCGATCATTCCGGCAGGATTTCTCATACTTTTCACTCTGGAATCCACGAATGGCACTGTTAGGCATAGAAACTGTACCATTAAAAATCAGAAGCGTAAATGCTTCAGGCTAAAGGTAATATTCCTGACAGATTCAGCTCCGTCAACTTAGTGCCATGTGAACCGAATAATTTGTTTTCTAGCCATCTAGCGCCAACCGAGGAGGTTAAGTTAACTGAGTCTTGTGTCAAGAAAAAAAGTAAAATACTAATCGCATATCCATATCTTTTACACTGAATTAGCTTCCCTGTGGCTGAACTGAGAAAATCCGGTATTGAAGAGGTAAGACTTCGAAAAATGGGTTCACCTCAATTCTTTATTGTGAACGAGTAAACAGGCGACGATTTTCAGACAATTACTTTACGGCTCCCAAACAAAGTCAAGGACACATTTCAACACTTGAAATGTTGCTTTTAGTTTATTGTTCAACAGCTGTAACATTTCGATGGGTGCACGTTTTATGTGGCTTCTACCTGGATACTGTCGACTTACAATGAGATCGTATTCCGTAAGCGTTTCAGAACTCATTCCCACTATACGATGGAATTAGGTCTGTTACAGTGGACTTTCCTGTAAACTTTTTAAAGAAAGCTGTTTCACGTAGTAGAGATGAGTTTCTTATACCATATCTCTAACACATTAACCACATAGAGCGGTGAACCCGGCACAATCAGCTGCATAGTGGCCCCATGTCTATCATTAGGGAAAAAACATCACTGAAGAGAATTGAAACCACATTTTACAGAGCACTTACGAGCCACTTAAAGTTCGATTAGATAGCTGCAATTTGAACTGTGCATCATTTGACCAAACATTCCACGAAGTTTATTCCTATGCAATGAACTGGCCTGAAATCATTCAAATCACAAAACCTTACTAAGATATAACACAACTTGTTCACTTGGCTTATTTCAAAGTGAATCATATTTCAGTGTCCAACTTACTTACTGCGACAATTTTGAATAAAAACAAGTACTGAGCCTCAAAAGTGCGCACTGACTTATTTATAATATTGTTTAGACAACAGTAATTTTTAGAAAGTAGCTGATAATCACAACTTATCTGCGGTCGCCCAAGTACTAATTATTACTGAATCATGGTAATCATGGATACAGTCTTTAATCCGCAACTAACAGAAAATTTCTTGCGGGGAGAAACACAAAACTCCGTCAATGGAGAAGCAGTCTGTTAGAGCGACATTTCAGACTAACACGGAAGAAAAAATTCACCCGATTT
>QNGE01000233.1:328863-344166 GCA_008508345.1 Paragonimus westermani | reverse complement strand
GAGCTCTAATGAGAGCGAAACTCGAGTCTAGTGCTTCTTTTCGAAAGAGGCTGGCTGCAAAGTCTATCTGAATGCGAACGCTGCGATCAAATGTGAGTGATGGTCAACTTGAAAACAACTTGTTCACTTGGCTTATTTCAAAGTGAGTCATATTTCATTGTCCAACTTACTTACTGCGACAATTTTGAATAAAAACAATTACTGAGCCTAATAAGTGCGCACTGACTTATTTATAATATTGTTTAGACAACAGTAATTTTTAGAGAGTAGCTGATAATCGCAACTTATCTGCGGTCGCCCGAATACTAATTATTATTGAAATATGGTAATCATGGATACAGTCTTTAATCCGCAACTAACAGAAAATTTCTTGCGAGGAGAAACACAAAACTCCGTCAATGGAGAAGCAGTCTGTTAGAGCGGCATTTCAGACTAACACGGAAGAAAAAATTCACCCGATTTTCCTTAGTAAGTATGGAGATTGGGACTGTACTACACCGCCTACCTTCCTTCAAGGAACACACGAAACACCTGGGAATTGAAGTAAGTCCAACGCCACCCATGAAGAAAGTGTCGTGGTGAGTCACTTGTAGAGTTGTACATGGTGATCTTACTCGTCGAATTAAGATGTGCCGTCCTTCAACAAACCTTACACATTGCTTCAAAAGATTAAGATTTACTTTTCCACCACGGACTAAACTGGCTTAAGGCTACTTCATGTGATCCAACCGAGGTGTCTGCGGTCTCGAACCACCGGTATTTTTTGTCCGTACTTTTGACTACACCATTAAAGCATGGGTGCTGGATGATGTAACATCGGCTAGGTCTTCTTTGCCGTATTTTGCTGTGAAGAACAGGATGACACTTTTACTGTGTACTCCAGCGTATGACCTTCCTTCATTGTATGAGATTTACATACTATTTACACCAAGTAGCAGGAGACCGCCACCATATGGATTGTCCCATCCAGAAAGGCTTGTAGTACTTTAAGTTACTAAGACGGTTTTTGGTGAGATCAGAGTAGTAAACTTTCAGCACATATCTGTTTAAGCAGTTAATATAGGGTGCAGCTGACATATTCGAGGCAACACTCATATTGATCACATTGAATGAAACCGAAACGATTTTCACCTTGCGAAAAAACCACCCACCGTAGAAACGCTGTCACCCTCCTAGACGAGTTTCTGCTTGGGGCATTTTTGATAGCATAAAGCGCCAAAACACTATCACTAATTCCAAATCAAAATGCCAAAGTTTCAGTTCCAAGTCAGTCATTCATCTTGTATCATAGTAACAAGTTCAGTAAGTTTCATCAAAGGGTAGGACAATAACTCGGAACAATGAGGCATTGTTCCCAACGGACAAGTTCCGGAAAGGTAAGCTGATATGCTATACATTAGATTAGGCACACACTGATTGCCATCATGAAACATGGGTCATTTTCTGCTTTCGCAAAATGTTAAATCATAGTGATGGGACAAGAAAACTTTTGATTTCACTGCAACCCTAATTTGAAAACGGAAATTTCGTTGATTGTCTTGTGGAATTTATGTTGAATATCCTTTGCATCGCTGTACAATTGACAATAGTTACAGTCTAGATGAAGGATTCGAAGCTTAAGTTTATGGAAAGAATAATATGCTTGTTATCGAAAAACCGTAATCATGACGAGCATTCCTAAAAATTATGGAAAGAAGAGAAAATTGTTCAAGCTACATTGACTACTGTTTGTATCTCGCCCGATGGCTAACTGGTGGCATTACTGTACCACACGTAATTGAATTTCGACTATAGTCACTTATCAGTGATTAACAGCTTTGTTTGTCTACACTTGTCACAAAGGTAACAGAACATCCTACTCATTCAACTAACAATCAACACAGCATACAGGAAACTGATCGAACCGAACGAAGCTTCCGGTTTTAAAGCGTTCTGTTGTATACTGACACTTAAAATAAAAAGCAAAGTTCTTTCTTACGACTGATCAGTCGCTGGCTAGGAGTAAACACAAAAGGACATTTACCGCATTGTGAGAGGACTCTGACAATGGATAGCACTTAAGTTAGAATGGAAATTCAATGTCGAATCAATTGCATGACTGTAGTTGGGATGCCACACAGGGGAACGATCGAGGAGTGACAAGGCAACCTCGAGAAGTGCATGGAGAGGAGGCTGAACATATGGTACCACAACCAGCTGAAGAAACGTCAGGGGAAGAAAAGTAAGTGCGTGCTAACGCAATTCTCAGCCGTGTGTAAAAAGATAAGCCAATGTGATTTCAATGACAACAATCCTGAGGAAGGCCACCCGAGCTGGTTTAAACACGGTGTATTACAACTTACTTCTAACGTTGTGTTGTTCTCAATCTGCGTAAGCGCAGCTCTTTACCGTACTATGTTCTCGACTTTGAAGCTGGAACTCTAGCGCATTACATTCTTCTCAGCTTGTAATGTAATACACACACTCTGCATCCCGTTGTTAATGTGAGAGTGTATCAATTATTTTACTCACTATGTATGTTGCATTCCAGATAGCGCAGTGCTTAATGTTAAAGTATGTTCTTTTACGTTTTGTGTCTGTAAATTCACATAACAATTCGGATATAAATACACTGCTGTCTTTCTTAATACAAAAGATTGCGGGTGTGGTATGTTGATCTAAATAAACGCTACTTCAAAAATGAACGTGGATGACAATGAATCCTTCACTCAGACAGAAATGCAAATGTGATCATTCACTTAGTGGAGCTTTCAAAATATATCTTTCAGGAAGGGCGTTGTCAGTGTGTTTTCGGAATTGCTGTCATATCTTCAAGTTGTTCGGACACCTGCTCCACAGTCAGTCTGATGTGTGGATGGTATTGGTTGTGTATAACTCACATTCAGCTCATAATCATACGATCTCAACGGAAAGTTGCGCTAAAACAATTAGTGGCAGTGTGCACAATCTGACCGTATATTAGCCTTCAGAAAACGGGTGTATAAGACTGAAAACACAAATCATTTAATCTGGGAATAACGCGTCTGTGAGAACAATCGCGTGATCAACCGTCGAAATATGCAGCATTTTTCGAAGAGCATGCACAGATGTCTGTTTGTCCAACTGGACAGCACACAGCTGCCCACAGCTGACATTCGGAATGAATGTCCACTCAGTCTCTATCATCTTCATATAGTCTAGCAAGATATATTTCATTATGAGCTGAATAAAATTTTTAACGTGCCTTCACCATTAAATCATAAGACGAAGAGCATTCAAACAAAGGGACGGATAATTTCCTAACCGCAAGACTTTTGTGGAACAAAACCTAGCTGGTTGTGCGAATAAATACTTGTTTATAATGAGGCGTCTGTGGTCACTTACCGACGCCCAGTGAATTGCTTTTGATCGTAAACTAATTATAACAAGATTAACTCGTTTCTCATACGCTAACCGGCTGCGAACTAGACCGCTTGTACTGACCAAGTGAGTAGATTTTTTTACACCGCCACATCAGTTTATGCATAATATAGCTAGAAAAAATCAACTTACCCGACCTTTACACAAGAGGATTTTTGTCTACAAAGCATTCATGGTTGTGAGAACTCATTCTTCAATAATAGACGTTGAAACGAGTTCTTTTAGTTAATAAGCATAGCCAGTTTAAGCCGACGCAAAAGATCTCTTCTTATCTGTAAGTTATCGGGTCTACAATCTTGTAATGCAGACAGAAATATGTTAAAGCGTCCCCGCTTTCGTGTTGATATACGAAAATTTTACTGGACTGTTTACATGTACCAAATGAGTTGCTTAGAGGTGAAGAGAAATCAACACTCGGGAAAGTGATGGGCAGTTATATAGGTACAGAACACTATGACGTGTTGGTGACATCATGAGGTTTGAAAGAGGCCTAATTATTTTGATTATGGTCCCCAACCGGACGCATGTCAACGGTACAACCAGGATGCTCAGAAGTGACCGGCACTCAGCCAGCTCTTAAATTCAACATGATCACGAAACTTTCATCGTCTATTGACACATCTGGTTCACTATGCATGGTTAACTAGGCCACTGCAAATGCGAAGTACAGCGGCCATAACCACGTCATTCATCAAGGAATCTCTACAGATCGCTGACACCCTAGTGAGTTATACTGCTTCTCTACGAAAGGCAAACAATGCAACCGAAGACTTGAAGGAAGTTACTACTTATCACAAAGTGCCTCACAAATTGACCCGGAATCCATTTCCATGGATTTAACTATGTAAAAGTGCTGCGACTATCTGATAAACACCCAATCACTTGCGACTGAGCACACCTACAAACCCACTCAAGCGCAACGATCATACGGACAGTACGAGTGCAGTTGGCGGACTCGGTACAAACCAGCCACTGTAACTCCACCTGTAGGAAAGCCATCCCCGTAATACCTGTGGACACGGAAAGAGTACGTCACTCCAAGCAGCTAATGCCTTACGTTACACCTCTACTAGTAGAGTGAATTAGGATCGGCTCCAAAAAACAGTACTTAGTGAATGGGTAAACCATTCCGTGTGAGCGGAACAAAGTCCACTGAATCTTTGTTACTCTGTGTTGATAGCTTCAAAGGAATTGGTTGTAAATCAACATGTTCAATGTAATCTGCAACTAAGAATGCACCTGACATATCCGCTTTCCCATGTGCCATCCTCAATTAAATAGATCCTCAGCAGTCATCTGCAAAATATTGGATGGTCTGTTAGATTGTCGTAGGACGTATGTGGTCTGACCTAACTGTATATTTGTCAAGTAAAGTGGATCCCTGCTGTCTTGGCCGATCATCAACTATTCAGTTCATTTCGGAATTCGCCAACGGATTAAATGAGATAACAATGTGTCTGAAGAGTTCCGGGCCCTTTTTCGAAGGTAGCAAGGTCATAAAAATTCATCGAAAATCTGCGCTTGTTATACACTAATTTTTTATGGGGAATAGTTATCGCCGCTGCATCACAAAATCGGTAGCGTAGAAAATTTGCGTTGAGACAACAAATATTGGTACATCCAGACATAAAGTGATGTCCACAAGAGCGCTATTTAAACTAATCTCTACTCTAAATGAACGTCAGACACTCTAGTTAATTTGATCACTGGTACCAATGCTCAGCATTTAATGCTGTGTACTTTCCAGTCCATTGCTGTTTGCCAGTGCATAGCATAAAATTCACTGTGAGATAACTGGGATTGCGGTTAACACGCCTGTCTCACAAGCACTAGGGTTAGAATACAAACTCCGATCCGAACAAGGATATGCGCTACTGATGGACTCTTGTAAGAGAAAAATTGAGTCCACTGCTTCTTTTCGAAGTAAGCTAGCCGAAATGCATATCTGAATGCGAACGTTGCGACCAAGTGTGGTTGGTGTTCAATTTGAAGAACACTGTATTTGTGGGCATAAACTACTTAGACCACAACAGCGCAGTTCGCGGAATAAATAAGTAGATTAACTACCACATCCTCATCTAATGTAGCATTCAGTACACAATTTTCGATTTGTTTGAGGAACATCGCACAAGTCGCAGTCAATTTTTCTAAGACAGTGGTCAAGCTATGTGGCCATTTACCACTGGTTCTGCTGTTTGCTGGAGTGCAACTTACTGCCTGATAATTTTCCCTTTTTTACCATGTAAACCACTCTGTGACAAAACTTTTGTTATGCACTATGCAGAGGATATGGTGTTGCGGACCAAAACACTACTAAACTCTTTTCGCCCGTCTTGCTGCAGAGTTTGTCAGCCTGTCAGATTAGTCAGAGTTTCATCGTCTGTTTGAACACTTCCAAACAACCACAGAGAAATTTTCAATCCACGTCTATCTGTTTGTAGGTGTAACTAACCAACAAGTGGACTCTGTTCTGCTACCTAGCTAGCGAGTACTTCGAAAAAAATGATGGGGTGAATTCGTATTGAGGTTATTTTCAAAAAAAGGAGAAAAACTCTCATTTTTCATACCATGTTTAAAATCCCCCTGGCCCATATAACCTAAGCGATTTGTCCGCTAAATGTATTGTTCATCGTTTGTCTTGCCAGCTTTTTATTTTTGCTGATTAGACTTCGATAAAATCCATAAAATGACTGTGACACTTCGATGGTGATTCCCCCATATAGTTCTTTTTTTATGATTCTCCGTCATTTTAAATCTTGCGAAAGTTGTACAGCCAAAACTCTGTCTGATAAAACTCACCCTCTTTGTTCCGGCCTCTCCAGATTTAAGTCGTTCACTTGAGGTTAACAGTTCTGTAGTTCTACGCATCCACTCATACTTATCAACCGTTATCCCGTACTTCAGTCTACTTCTCTGCAAACTAAGAATTTTTAGTCCTGAATTAATCAGAAAATTCGCTCTCAGTGAAGAACTGTCGTGGCAATTAATAAAATTTTTCGCGGGTTACTAGGTCTATTAATGTCATTTTGTTCATGCTCCTTGGATGAACGATAAAAATTTGAAAAATATCCGCACCAAATTTAGTACCAATGAAGTCAGACAGTTTGGGCCTTCAACGATTCGAATAGACCCATGAGTTCATTAGAAGACAAAGGTTATTTTGGCGAACCGTCTGTTTTCGGTTATTCATCATCGGGCCAATTACATAACATTTTATACCAGGAATGTTGCAATCGAAATCAGATTAACGAAGGACAGAGGTCAATTGGGGTTAGCTGTGATTAGGTCAATTTGTACTGCGTCTGGCTTGAGCGCTAATCGGTTTCAGTTGCCAATGTGGATACACTGCCGTTGAGTTAAGAAACTGTTGTCACTCTCAATCTGTTTATCAGAAACAGAAGTTTGGCTTTTCACGGCAGACAAATCATACAGTGACCTTGCTTGACCCGACTTGAGGTGCGCAGTTTCGTAAACATAGACTAGAAGTTGGCCGATGTTTTTGATAATAAGATAGCGAATGACACGCTTGTGAGAGTTGTACCAACACGTAATAACACTTCCAGTCACACACCCATTATCAACCCAAGGAAAATAGGCTGAGCTTTCTACTTGCGCAAGCTTCGGTGCATGTCTCTTCTCTTCTTTCTGAAAATGTAAGTAGACTGATGCAAAGTGGTTATGCTACTCAAACCTAAGTACGGTTTTCAGCCTTTCTGGTTTTAACTATTAACTTTCACTGGGAGCCATTGATAGTTTGCCTGCAAAATACAATCCACACCAAGCAACCAGTTGAACTAAAACGTTCGAAGGGGCTTTCATATAACCAGCTCAGACTTTTTCAGCTAATAAAAGGACAAACGATAGAAAAGTGAAATTTTTATTATTCGGCAGATATCCTATAAAAAGTGCTTAAAAACATAGTGAAATCATAAAGTAACCGCCCTTTCGAATTTCAGTATCAAACCCTTCAAACATAGTCGCTAGGTGTTGACAAAAATGCTAATCGAACTAGCTGCTTGTAGGGTAAAACGAACGAGCCCTTTTTGTTGCTTCCCCTCGGGTAAATATTGTATTCTGCTGGCTAACGCCACAAGTATCCTTAGACATTTTGAAGAATAATAAAAGTCACTAAATATGTGCGCACAATCACATAAGTAAACATCTCATAAGTAAACGATAAGGATCGACTAAGTACCTTCGCAATATAACATGAAGCGACAGAATACATCATTAGTGGAGATGTTTACTCATGGAAAGAAAGCATTTTTTGTCCATAGAACCTCTTTCAGGTAAATGTGCATTCAATTACAGCGTCAAAGCTCCCCTCATTTCACAAAAACAAAATTGAGAATACGGACAACGAATATAACCTCTCCGTCTCCCACAATGTTCTTGAAGGTCAAATCAAACTGACATGGGTAGTCAAACGTACACCCACAAATATCCTTTTCCCCCTAGTGGACTATTTGATTGCGTCTGCTGTTTGCTGCGATGTTAGGTGGACATACATTAAAAATATCTGACCGCCTAAACTTAACATTAGAAGTTATTCACTGGGGTGGCGTTTCAGTGAATCTCCGTGATTCATTCTAAGTGATTCAAGTACACACGACAGTACTTTAAGACCAATGCCCAGATGATCAATTCTTTCTTACATTTCTGCGCCATTCTCTCAGAAAGACGGCGCATGCGAGAAGTTTGATTAGACACTCCATTTTTTTCAGGTGTTGTTGGGATGCGCTCAAAAATATCAAAGTTCAGCCAGAGTGCGACCGGAAGCAAAGTGGTTTCCTCCTTCATTGCCCAGAACAAGCACTTCTCACGCCTCCTAGTGGCCCATTCAAGTTGATCGCTTCCTCGACGAAGTCGCAGGTCACCGTACATATCTAAACCCGTTGTTCACGAAGGTATAGTCACAAAGTCAACTACTGATGCGTTTCCTAACCAGTTTCTACTTCTCTGTTCAGTCCACTTGTCAGTGGCTCATCAGAACTGATGGGATTCTACACTTAACACTTAATCGTAGACATATTCCAATCTGGTTACACGGAAATTACGTATATTTCACATACTGCATCACGGATCCACTGATTCATAAATAGCAACCAAGGTTAATCTGCAGAGCGCTCAGTTGTATTTTCCTGTCTGCTTTCTGCTTGGTCAGTGACTTTTAAGGGTTAGTCTTATGTATAAGCATGCGTCCATGATGGATACTGGGATTGCGTCAACACAGTTGTCTTACACTAATGGCTGCTGTATAAGATTGTACCATCGAATGGTTCCCTCGTGTAACTTACTACGATGAGGACGAAATCGCCCCAAAATGAGAGGGAATCACAGAAGTTGGTAAATTGTTATAAATAGTAATAATTAAGAAGAAAGTATAAAACTAGTCTAAATCAAACTAACTGGGATGATCACTGCTGTGCAGTTTCATATCTTGTCACCATGAGCACTTCATTTCTTCTATTTCATGAACAATTCGCTTATCCTCATTAAACGCTTTCAATAAATTGTTTAAAATAGCGACCAGCAGAGTTGTTTTATTCGTTTGAATCTCGTTACCACTACTGGCTAGACAAAGAATCGCTGGAATAGAGAGTGTCACAATACGTTCCGAAGCTCATGCAGCCCAACTATGAAAGCCGCCCCGTGCCTGTGAGAAGTTACCAAGGAAACAAGCCTCATTAGGCGCCGGGTGATTTCAGTGGATGTAATTCTTAACCATACTAAGCTATCTCCGCGTTGTTTATTTCCGGTGGAAATGGGTTCGTTTAACTCACTAACGGGGTTTCATATATGCTTCTGAAAGGACTATTGCCTTGATGGTTTGAATATCCCCCCACGTACTAATCATAACTGCCGTCATGAGCCGAACAAACCTCCGACTTCTGTCCACTATTCGGAAGACTTATTCACGGGTAAACTGGGGTAGGCTTGTGAATATTCGTCGTGTAATATGTAGTATCGAAGTTTTCCTTAACTTGTCAAAGCAAGCTGTCTGAGTTGAGTTGTTACCGTGTCACCTAACCGTGCATTACCAGGAACTGTGAACTTCCAGTCTTATCCGTCCGTTCTGCTTTGCAAGAAGTGTCTCTTCAAAGAATCAAACAAAAAAGCAAGGAAGCAAAGGAAATGAGCCAGAAGAGCCACCGTTATATAACGTGAATGGTCTACACCTCAGGATTTTCCAAAGTCTATACATTCCTTACGTTTACGAGCAGCACAGAGTACAACTAAGTGTACTAAACACGAGTTTTGAAGGTGTTGTGAATCAAAGGTTATGCTCTGGCAACTCCGTAAGGAACAAGTCATGAAGGCCGACTAAATGGACACCAATGGTGATTAAATGCATACTGTATTCATGCTGGAAGTCGAATGTCAAGTCGAAGGAATGGACTGTGGAGGCAAACTTTCTACTGTTCGCTAGATCCTCCCATTCGAATTTCTAATTACCGAACGGAACAAGGATTGCCTTTGGCAGCCACAAAAATTCTTAGGTTATCGGTAGATGCAACGTGCCCTTTCGTTAAAGTAATCAGTCCCTTGTCGCACTGGCTACAAGAAGGTCGTGTTAGATTAAGCGGTTGAAGAAATGCGAAGACCGGTTTTCCAGGCAATGGATTTCTTGTATCCAGTTCATCCAGCGATCCTGAAGTTATAGATTACGAGATGTGAACATTTATACAGTGCATGGCTACGTTACACTTGAAGAGATGAACGTTAGATTACATTAGATATTTTCAACATCACGGCAATATGACTGTAGACGTCGATACATTCTGACAGCTTGGAGTCTGCTTATGACGCTTGATTTAGCTAGCTTCACAACAAAATCATATAGGAAATAGCGGGGCCAAACAGACAAACTGATGCAATCACGTGTTCCGCGATCGAAGATACCGTATGTCTGTAAAAATATCATCGAGCAGGTCCGTGTCGCACTATCAATTTCAGTAGGATATAATTTCCTCCAATCGCTTCCGTATGTTTTATTGTTTCAATGCAAGTTCCTGGACCTACAAAACCGAATATTTCATGCAACCAACTGATTGGAATATAAAATGTTCGGAACTCACAGCGTATGCCTTCTTGCCGTCTGGATGAGAGCACTGTCTATTAGTTTTGTCTTCCTTTCATCAGGAAAATAAATTTTGCTTTTCCTCTCATCTGCAAGCAAATAAACACGTGAGGACCCATTTTTTAATACACTTTCAAGTCCATTTAATTGAGGTTTTCTTCGGTTCAGACTCAAAAGTTCGTTCCTGGTTTCTCGTATGAAAATTCCTGCTGTACATGGGTTCATCAGAACTATGGGACAAGGCAATCTGTGAGTAAATGTGCATGATTTTCACCTAAAAATAATTCCACACCGTGAACTGGTGTAATTTGCTTTCGTCAGCTTATATTGTTTCCGCTTCAGCAACACACAGGCCTCGATGTTGTCCCGAAAAGCAGGTTTGAAACACTCCCATTAAAAATTCTTCATATCTCAAAGTGAGTAGGCTCATTTTCGTATTTCGGGTTTTGTTGTTAGGCCAAATTTTGTCTGAGTTCTCCTGCATTGTGGATGAAACAAGATGGAAATCCAAACGATTTATATCCAGCCAACTAAAACCGGTGTGTGGTCATGTTTACTGATGCTAGCAACGGAATTTTAAGTGAAATAAGTTGAACTTCCTACAAATCTATCCACATCGTCCTGGTTTATTCGGAGCATTCAGCCAGCCTTTTCCTAAAAACAGCATTAGATTTGAGATTTGCTGTTTTTAGAGCCTGTCAGTTTTTCTTGTGCTTGCTGTGGCCGGTATTCGAAATCAGGTCATATTTTTCAGAGATAACTTTACAGATCACAGCATAGATTGCCTCTCATTACGCATGTTCGAATTACTAGTTGCGAACACTCAGTCATACGGACTTGTTTGGATCGCCCGATTGCCTCCCAGGAGAACGAAATAACCAGTGTGTTTGACCCAAACTAAGGCCTCTTGACTAGGATTTCCCACCAAGAACAAATCACAGAAATATTTTGAAGGCACTGTTGATAGTGTGACTAGTGACAGAAAGTAGAAAATTTTGACCCATACAACCTGAAAGTCAACAGTACTTGACTGCAGCTTTTCCATCCGTATACACTTTGCGGTTTTTCGCAGATGACCAGCTACAGCATAAACGTAACAGAAATGCGCTACACCTTTTTGGACCAAACAGTCCTGGTAAATGCGAAAATTACCACTAATTATGAGTTCACTTCATCTGGCTATACTTAACCTTAGAATTGATTCAACCTGTTCAACGTACATTGAGCAATTAGCCATCGTAATTTTGTGGTTTTTCACTCTAAGGCAAATCTGCATTACACGGATGGAAATGATTATCATAAAACGGTGAAAGCATACAATGATCGAATCATTAATGTTAAATTTGATTCAAACTGCTCAGCACATAGACAAATTAGTCGCTCTGGTTTTACGATTTGCGCCGGATTTTAATTTTGAGGGCAATCTGTGAAACACGACGAAAGTGATTATCACAAAGCAGAGCAAAAACATGTAGCAGAAGAATTGTAAACTGTTTGGATTTGAACGTTTGTTAAATGTAGTTGTGTAAACTTTCACCTGCGGGCAACAAGAGCATAAATGTAGTTGTATTTCCTATCCACTGTCGGGGTTTTTTACCATTAAACAGATAAGTTAGCCGGAAATCCGGACATCTGTGTAACAGAAGTCAGAATAGATAGAGCTGTATGAAGGGATGTGTTTCTGTTTTTTGCAATTTGGCGAATAGTTTGCAGAACCACCAATTTGCATGCAAAATAGTGAGACTATTCCGTGTGAACAAAACAAACGTTGAATAAGGAAGTCCATAAATCAAGACGCAGTAATTAAACACTAGTTCATCAATTGAGATTGATAAACTCCTCAAAATGCTTTATGGAAAACTTCTAATTTTAACCAGAAGCCTCTTCAGAAAGGAGGTTAGATCGTTTATGTTTTTGTAAGGATATATGTGAAAAACAGTTAATTAAAAGTAGGCAACTTATAAAATCAAGAAATTTTAGATGAACTTTCATGAAACCGCATAAAACTTGTTATTCTTTAAGAAAGCACATCATGTATTGTTCGTTAGATCGCATGTTCTATTGGCTGGCCACCGATGTTTAGGTATAACTAAACATTCCCCAAATTCTGATCAGGAAAATCATAAATTTTGAAGTTCCGCATAATTCGCAACATCAGAGTGTTGTTAAGAATTCGATCACTTTTCGATTTTCTACCCAACTAAATTCGCTTGTCTATGAAGGTTAAAGGGTGAAACATGATGTTACTTTGCTCGCGTTGTTGACACTGACCAAATACCGTTTGACACAGTTCATGTGATGAAGTATGGCATGATCCATCAAGAAGTGTGAAACTATGAGTTAGCTGACAAATTGCAATTTAATTAATTGTACGTGTAAAATATAGTCACTTCTGAAAACATCACAACCAACAGGTATAAAAAGCCACTTTAAAACGTGAGTTTTGTTAAAATTGGAAACTGTGAGATTTCTGTGACATTATCGGTAAAAACAAACGTTGACAAGGATAACCAACAGGTATACCATTGGAAACAGTGGGAAAGTAATTCGTAGAATATTCGTGTTTTAGTTAGTAATTCAGATCATATCTGTTCGGAGACTATGTTGCACCGGTTAGATGTTAGACTTAAGTTGCTTAAGACAATTTTCTAACCCCGCCCTCCTCACTGTTGCTTGCATTGCTATCGTGCGTCCATAATACCCCTAGTAACGCGTGGTCCACGGTTCACAGTTCGGCGCTGGTCAAATAGGAAAGATTAATGTCAATGACAAAGTGGAACGGAAGAAAGAACCGAATGTTGAACATGCTTACATTCTTGATAAACAAAAATTAGTATCTGTTGCTAGCAGTGTTTGAAACAGCTTTTTTATCATGACGCCAGACGCATCCATGGGCGGTACCTTACCAGCTTTCAAAGTAAGCGCCAACACGGACACGCCAAAACCTTCTCACATCACGATCGGATACCATTTTACACCTCGGTATTCATCACATGCTGGCGTAGCAGCTCTCAGAGCAGTCGTTAAAGGAACATTGGTAAACACTCAGAAGTTGCGAGCGCTGTTTTTTATTTGATAACATGTCATACGGTCGCAGCGTGTGGAGCACTAGTTCTGTGACAGCTGCTTGATTTTGGCAGGACATCACACGCTGAAACAATACGATATAATAAATCGAATATCCATCAAAAAATGGGAGAACACGCAGTATACATCCATCTTTACAGAAACGGTTGACTGTGGCTCAGGTGCCGCACTGACCTGAGTAGTAGACCTATGTGGTAGATGTGAACGCAACCTGGATCTAATGCTCACACTCGACGATCGTCGCTAACCGGTTAGCTGAAACACTAAGTTTGAAAGTGAAGAATTACTAGCTACCTAGTGGTGAACTTCACAGAAGTAGTCATGAAAAGCTGTAGCAGGGTCACTTCAGCACTAGCTTGTTTGTAGGATAATGTGCACACAAGTATACACTTGGGAGTTACGAGTTCGGCCCCGACCTATCGGTCACGAAAACAGCCCAATTCTTCACACCATTCGTAGGTATCGAGTAACGAATGTATAGCCGTGCAGTTTGCACTCACGTAAGTTGGAATTTGATAAACGGATTGAGAATAACACAACGTTACGAGCAAGTTGTAATACTCTACGTTTCAACCACCTCGGGTGGCCTTCCCCAGGAGTGTTGTCCTGAGAAAGGCCACCCGAGGTGGTTGAAACCTAGAGTATTACAACTTGCTCGTAACGTTGTGTTATTCCCAATCTGTTTATGAGTAACATGTTAAACATGACGCCCAAACTATTCAACTTCATACGTACTACATTTGATGCGGATATCTTATAAGTTGGAATTTGGTTAGGTTTTAATTTACCTCCGACGTACCTGGTAATGCGCCATTAGGTTGGCATCAAATGATCACATACACACACTGAAATCTTGAGGGTACTGATCTCTATGAGAGTGGAGTATAGAAAACAGCTGCATAACAGTCACACGCGTCAGTGGCGATGACTTCAAAGAAGAGCGGTCTTTTGCATTTGTGAGATTGAGATGGAAGACGCTGATCTAAGAAACTGGGACAGGCGACTATTCGGATGCTCCGAAAGTGGCGAGTCTTCATCACGCATTTGAAAATCTACTGTATGGTGAGTACGCTGTTGAGTCCAAGCGACACTTTAACATCACAGTCTCTTTGCGGAGTTTCAGCACCTCGGAATTTCTCATTGAGTCACATAACGTTGTGGTAAAAATATGCTTTCAGTAAAATTTCCTTAGGCCATTGCACTTAGAAAAATCGGAATTGGCGGGAGAATATCAGTCACGAGTGTCGTTGTAGGTCGTCTGGCTAAGAGCGATCATCAGGTGAACACAAATCGATCGTTTACCGTCATTTAGAGGGTACCATCTAATCGGTCAAAACTCGTTCGTCAGAGAATTTTGGCTACTGCCGAGGCTGTTGCCATTCGATTACGTAATCCAGCCTTGTGTGACAGAAGAAACTTCGTTCAGTCGCTTCAACGACCTTGGCCGTTGGTTAACTCGGCTGATTGATACGTAGGCTGTTAATGTGAACGTGGCAGTCATAAACACACAAATGAGAGAG
The DNA here is from genome assembly GCA_008508345.1 of Paragonimus westermani. Lineage (NCBI taxonomy): Eukaryota > Metazoa > Platyhelminthes > Trematoda > Plagiorchiida > Troglotrematidae > Paragonimus > Paragonimus westermani. Next base: position 329,079 of record QNGE01000233.1, on the reverse strand, counting down.
AGAAATTTGACCAATACGAAGCTTCGAATGCAACCGCTTTTAGTTTTTTCTGTTACAGCTGTAACAGTTTGATAGGACATTTTCGAGAGCATATTCTCAAGTTGACCATCACTCACATTTGATCGCAGCGTTCGCATTCAGATAGACTTTGCAGCCAGCCTCTTTCGAAAAGAAGCACTAGACTCGAGTTTCGCTCTCATTAGAGCTCGTCAGTAG
>QNGE01000233.1:313160-328322 GCA_008508345.1 Paragonimus westermani | reverse complement strand
CCCGACTACTCATCAGAAAGCATATTCGTTACGCTTCGTGTTCTTTCACAGGTTCCACCTGAAATTACTTCAGTTCTGGTTGCCAACGCATTGTTTACCGTAAGCTCCAGTTACTCTTTGATTAAGACAACCCCAGATTATCAGTGAAACTTTCTGGCCGATGTAATTTTGTCGATAGGTAACACGTATAACACGATGACAGCTTTGTTCCGCATGAAACAGTGGACAAAGCAAAGACAATGAATTGTGCAATACGTCAAGTGCGAATGAACTCCGGCTGTTCAGTTGGTCGTCAACGGACGGTGAATTCTCAGACTTTGTCCGCTTTGTCACCTGACTTATTGGGTTGCAATAGATGAACTTGAAAGTGGCTAACTAACAACAGGAGTTGTTAGCGCTATTGGTGACGATGCTTGAGGGAAATGACATGAAATGGAACAAAATGGAGTGGTGTCTTTTCTTTCCTGAAGACAACGGTTTCAGAATTGTGGAGACCGGTTTTGATTATTTACTGTCAAGATGTTACCTTGATGAGGCTTATTTTTTCACCTGACCTCAAGTGGATAGTTTCTTGGATTTCTGCTTAATAAATGAAATTAAGTTCAGGTCGTACAACCCTCTCTCGTGATGTAAAATTTAGTTCCTCTTGATATATTGGCTGCTTTCGATTTGCCTTGTACAGTTTTGTGGGTTCCACTGGTGACAGTGTTTTGCCTACACAATATCCTACTACGTATTACCAGAACATTTGACGTTTCCACGTGGAATCACAATTGTGGTTTGCTACTGTTAGCAGGCTTACTCTTGTGGTTTGCTGTTCACTAGTGTACTGAGGTATTCTTCCTAGGTATCTTCAAACTTTGACATATGTCGGGTTGATTTGATTGTATCGTTTTAAGTTGTTTGACGTAGGTGAATTATTCACCTCACATCAGTCCGCCGCCTGCGCTAGGCAATGAAAGATGAACTATCGACTCTATTGTACCGCCTGTTCTCAGATCGTACCAACCGTTAAGTTGACAATCTGTCAACGTTATATTTTCTTACAATGTTGTTTTGCATTTTTCTGTTTCATAGTCATGAAATTTGAAAGTGAAGCGGTAGAACAACTGACAGACCCATCATTTAACCGCAACCAAAATATTTCTGTCACGATTTCACGGGCTCTAGTTAAGTTCATGCACATGAATTCGTTCACAGGCAATTAGGTGTGAACCTTGAAAAAATCCAAGTCAACAAATTCTCCACTTCAGCTTTCTGAAACCTAGATGATCCTGTTTTATTTTTTATAACCTCTCACCTCTCCACTGATTAGGGATGGATTTCGTGCTCAGTTGACGTATAGTTTACCATGCAAGCGTAAACCAAGGGAAACGCAACTGATCACGTTTAGAATATTATGTGTAAATCGTTAGACTGTTGTGCAGCAACTTTCCGAAAACCATAAGCAGAGATCTAAATAGGTAAGTATTACTGCTCCAAATTCGGTTTCAAGAAGCAAACGTTTTTTTTCTTTCAGCTACATTGATGATAGCAATAGCCTGCTACATTTCTTTCCTCCGTACTGAGTGCGTTTTCACGTTACCTGTACGCATCCTTGAGGGTTAAGATTGATTGACAGGAGCGACAGGGATGTTCCCAAGAAAAGCAATTGAAACAGATTTGCTACAAACAAACCAATGTTATTTGTAGTACTCGATGCCTGGTAGCTCACAGTAGCTGTGTTAATGCAAATGTTCATCCCGGTTCAGTGAGCGTCACAACTACCAACATTATACATTTTAGGCATTGGTCAAAGTGGGTGAGTGACTTCAGAAGATTGTCTTCCTCCACTTCAGACAGAGTTTAAATGAGAGCTGAATTCTTATCATTCGGAGGATAGCCGTACACCATTCATTTGAGTAGACTTGCGAAGAAGTTTGCAAATGTTAACATCTGCGTCAGAGTGGTCCAAAATTCATTCACTGAATCAAAATTTTCGGTGCATTTCCGTAAATAGTTAAGCACGAGGCACGCATCCTGTACGACACAGAATCAGGTGTAAGTGAATTACATTACTTACAATAAGAATATACGCTTCGGATTACATAGTCAATAAAACTGTAGTGAAATGCAGTTTTGTTAAAGGAAATATCACAGCGGATGATTCAATATGTATGGATTGTCTCGCAAATGGCAGGTTGGTTCTATATTGTCAGTTATATCCTGATATTGTCTCCAACGATAAGCAAACAGAATTATTCCACAATCCTTCGGGATTGATCATCTGGTTTGCTCGCCGCACGTGAGGGCTAACCTAGGAGGTAAACTTCACTTACGTGACCCACAGTTCTGTATGCTCTAAGCCGTAAAATCCCAAACTGCTTGTCGTTTAGTTAGACACCAGTCCAGTGCATTCTGCATTCCATTTTGCGTCACCCAGATTAGTCTACTAGTTTCTGGAAACAACTGAGGTCAAGTTGACGATAGCGCATTTCACATTCCTTCACTATCTACCAAGACTTTTATACCCCGGTTATTTGCGTTATATCACTATTTTGTCAAAGCAAGCATAATCTAATTGTAAACGTCTGCCAACCAGGACTTACCTGTGAATTCTTAGGCTGTAACTTTGGAAGGCTTGAGGCCAAATAATCAGCATTAATTGATTGTGTTCTGCTGGTTTCAATGGACACAGATAACTTTACGTCAAGCAACTCTGGTTTGCTGTGAAATAAGTAATTCATCGAAACCTTGTGTCACCTTCGTCATTAACGTGGGAATTTCGGCTCTACCTACAGATTCACCTTTGATCGGTCGAGCATCATCGCGCAGAAGAGGTCCTCAAAAAAGCTTGTTGCAGTAAACTAAAGAATTTGGGAAAGTTACAGTTTCAGTCGTATCGTGCGCATCCTTCCGAATAATCGTAAGGGATTGCAAAGACTTTCATCCTGTTTATGGTTATATTCGATAAACACTCTTTATAAGTTCCAGATCATAATGGGTAGTAGTAGTAGTAGTAGTAGTAGTAGTAGTAGTAGTAGTAGTAGTAGTAGTAGTAGTAATACCGGATCAATCACAAATTTCGTGTCTTATTTATATTCGTCATTGTAATTATGAAGTTAATGGTGGACGAAGTAACGATGGTGATGAGATTATTTCCCAACAAAAAGCAGTGGCGAAATCCTCATTCACGGCTACTTTGAGCCATACCATCAATTAATCGGTTCTTGTGAGTAACTCATTGAAAATCGTTTTTTTATACCGTTGGTGGAACAAGTTTTTGATTGTGTATTTGTGTAAGACGCGTTGTGCACATACATAGTTACTTTTTGGTAATCGTGGTCCGTCCCTCGTGGTTTCTGCTGTGCACACTTTGCTAGCTCTACAGAAAAATGTTTTGACTAGTGAACATTAATGCTGCACCAAAAAGGAGTTAAAAAGTTTACGATACTCTCCTGTCAACATCCGTTCTTGCTGATTCGCACAGTTCATCTTTGTTCCACTTGAATTTGGAATTATTGATACGTCAGAAAACTAATCAAGTTGCCACCCTCTTATTTATAGGCAAAACGAACTTTGGCGTGCGACGAGTTAAAATACCGTTGTAGATTTTCGGACTGATTTTATTTCAGTCTCGCCGTGAAGTTATTAGCAATATCCACAGAAATTCCATTAACTGGTTTGATACCAGCACCGCCAGAGTAAAAGTTGACATTGTGTATGCCTATGAAGCTAACAGCTTTCAATATTGGAACTACTATCTGTGGGTCATGTCCACTCATATTAGATAGTATGCCTGCATTACAAGTGGCTGTTGCAAGGGGCTGTCCCGAAGGATATACATTGATTATCCATTCCTCATGAGTTTCAGAATAACAACTAACCTCATAAACGATCGACATTTCGAAGATGTATTGACAGCACGAATAGCTCGCGTATGAAATTTGAATGTACATGTTTTTGGAGGTAATATACTAGCGAGATCAGCCAATCAGCTGGTTTAATCGTTCAGATAGCAAGCGTTTGACAAATTTCTGCGCGATAATAATGTTTGTGACGCGTGCGTTACCAGTTTCTTTTGCCAGGAATGATTCGCCCGGGTGGACGTTAACTATTACGTTTTTAGCATCCGGAAATGCAACAGTTACTTCAGACGCATCATCTCAGTTTAGAACTCTGTAACCCTCGTTTACTTTTGAATATCATCGTACGGAATATTACACATTCGTTTGCACCCGTGTCACAGCAACTATAAGTCGATGTTTACTGTTGCACAACAGCTCGCAGAAAATCGCACTTCAATCAAATCAGAATGACCTCCGTATACAGTTTAGGTGAGACTGTGCTCGCGTTATTTCATCCCATTCGTTCTGTTGTGTGAGTTAACGAATAGTGTTGCCATCAGGTGAATGAGTGGTTTACATTTATGCAGACTACCGTAGAGTATGCCGTGCATCACCAAGTTGTGACAGCTAACCACTTAGGTGCATAAGAACCTGGGTTACGGTCAGTGACAGCTTAGCTTGTAGAACACAGATGCACAATTCAAGCTTTTATATAAAGTTGGTCATTTGCCCTTTAGCTGAACAACAAACGTAAGTTCACACAAAGTTTGAGAAATCCATCCCTAGGACACCAGAGTACTCTTCTTGGTTGTTTACGACAAGTTGGCTGGTAGACTGGAGGCCACTTACGTTGCTGGTCTAACAAAATAATGTTGTTAGTTCGTGAATCAGATGGTCGCCTTCCTGTAATTACCGGTTGGTAACATTTAGCCGTTCTAACTGAATCGCCGATTTTTTGTTGATTTTTAAGTTGCTGCTGTCGTTTTCGTTGGTTCTGAACGCGTGACTGACGAGATATGAGGGAAGACCTGTCATACTGGATAGCATGATCTGGCGTAACTTAAGAGAAACAAAATGGTCAACTCGAAGTAGGTACATGCCTAAGTCATTCTGAACTCACGTTAGAGTATACGTTCAAAGATTTCAGGGTAGCGTAAGAAGCCGTTGTTACTGCTTTAAAATTTTTGTGTATGCCTACAACTTCTGTCGTTTAAATTGCGTGAAAGTACCCGGTCTAGAGTTTAGAAGAAACGTCTCGTCTAACTTCTACGGTGCTGCACACTAGAGTGGTTTCAGAAGTGAACCAGTTATCGTTTCGTCAAGCATGAGCACCATGTGTATAAAATTGGATATATCTGTCGGGTTCAACAAGCAGCTTGCACACGAGTAAAGAGCGCACTGACAGTTATGTGTATATTCATTTACTTGTTCCCGTGGGACCAGTTATGTTGGCCGCACGACTAGATGCTTATCGGAACGGATCCGAGAACATCATCCAGCTTGGCTCAACAGTGGTATAACAAAGTCTGTCTGCAGCGCCATACTATCACACCTGGTGGATTCAAATCACACTGTCAACGTAAAGGACGCATTTCGTCCAATCTACCGAGTTAGGGCCATCCGGTCGAGAGCGGTGAGGAGTAGGATTCTGTCTACAGCAGAGGCTATTGGGATCCGAATGTATAACCCACCCCTGTGCGCCCAAAAACGTTTTGTTCAGGCTCTGGATTTGCCCTGGCAAACCCCCACCCGGTTAGCCTGTCAAGACCCATTGTTCAAGTGGGTACTTGATTGCAGTGTGACATTGAACTGATTGACCTCATTAACCACATGTCCCCCCGTTGACTCCCCTAACGATTCTCCCGTGAAATGTGTGATATAAATGTGATGTATTTAGCCTGATGATGAATCACTGAAAACGAGCTTGTTCGCTACACATTGTTTTTCCTCACTACGCTGGGAATTTTTACGAGAGAACGAAACGACAGTTGTGTATTTAGCTCGTTGTTGATTGGCAGTGGTCGCCTAACGTGTTACACCAATCAACCTTGAGGTCATTTCCGACAGCTTACCAACAGTTGTTTTTATATGGAGTTTGAAAGATGCGGGTTAGCTGCAGATAAACCTATCTATCATCACAGTTTGATAGTTTGTTGCATTCATTAGGCTCAGCTGAGCTGAATGTTTTGTTTTGTTTTTTGCAGTCGTCATTGTTGTTGTTAGCCCTGATTATAATGGTGGTGGTGGTGATGAAGTGTTCTCAGTGTGCTCTACACATTTGCCCGATTAACTACATTGCCTAGACCCCGACTAAGCACGTCGTGTAGTTCAAACGAACTTGGGACCGGTTTCCGACGCCATCTACTGTCTAGCTTGGTTATCCCACCCGATTCTTCTTCACCAGGCTTCCATGGTATTGTTTGTCCGCCAAACCTGCCGGTGTAATTGGGTCTCTAAATTTTTAAGTCTGCCACAAAAGTTACTGGGGATAAACATTTGTCAAAATTATAAGAGAACGTCATGGTATTGCGTAAACTGTGCACAGCTGGTAACAACACATAATGTATTATAGTAAATGATAATGTTTATCGCAGTGCAGATACATAGCTGTTTACTGAAAACACTGAAGACATCGTCGAATATTCGTTTTAATGAGAATATCCTTTGGAATGTCAAGCATGTATAGGGAAACCATGTTTCAGCCGCGAATTATAAGTCCAGTAATAATGAGTAAGTTTTATACGAAAGCGCCTGGTAGTTTTTTTATTGTGTATAATTAAAGGTTTATTGTAAGACAGCTAGTTAAGCCTTTGTCAAGGCCTCCGCAACTGTGGCAAAAAATAACGATATATTCGTAGAACAACCTTTCGTCATCAAATGCGAAGTGTTTCTTGGAATTGGGACTTACACTGTGCAGTACTCAAAATGTATAATTATGCATGGGGTTGCTGTGTATATTATATCTCTACAAGCCTATGAAGAACACTTTTGCCAACTATTATCAGATAACTTGGGTGGGTTTTAACAAGTGTTTACCCGTCTAGGCCAGGAAATGTTTTCCTCCCTCGAATCACTTAGTTTGCGCGCAAACGGTTATCTTTTACCATTAGTTTGCCAATTTCACTCACTGTGTGCGTAAAAATATCGATGCTTCGAATCAGCTAGCACTCTTTCGATGGATAATTATCAATTAGTATGACCAAGTGACGTCTGGTTGAACCATTCTGTTTGCATTTTCCTACCACAAAACGTTAAGAAGCGATCGTGAGGTTTCATTGAAAACTTGCTTTCGTCAGCATTTGTTCCCAGCTTTCGCATTTAGTTAAAATTTTCGGTCGGCTAGCTTAACAAGGAAGCGGCAAACAGGGGTTTTGTTCGTTGTTGGGTAGATTATACTAATAATTAGCTTAGTCGCTATAAAGGTAACGGATGCTGAGCCAGCATATTTATATGAAATGTATTGTACTAATAAGTAAAGAAAATTCAAAAAAAGGCATTCGTAACTTGTCTTTTTTTAAACTTACATTATCATGCTCTTTCCGGACAAAGAAAACTGTGTGAAGATCGAAAACCTGAAACAAAATTTTTAAGTGGCTAACGCCTGTCACAGATTTCGTTGGATGTGGTTGATGGAAAGTTACGGTAGACAGTTCATAGTGTGTAGGGACTCAGAAAAATTTATATTAGGTGTGATCATCCTTCTTTCCTCACAGGTTCCCGGTTTGTATAAGAAAATCACAAACACTACTGTGATACTCGGGATTAGGGACCTCGAGTAGTCCTGGAAATCGTACTTGAATTGAAAACCCCACGCAAGTAATAAGGAGAAGACCTGGTACTGGTAGAAGTAAGCAGTTGTTATTCATGAGTTGATAAGCCGAATCTACGGATGTACAACAATACTGAAGAAATCACAGTCCGTCATTGGCTGATCGCATTAGCATATACAAAGTCACATACTGTCAGTTAATTGGTGCAATAAGGAACAGATGAATTGGTGCATACCGGAAGGCACAACATTGAGACCGTTTGTCTAATCAGGACGACGAACGATTTCATACTCGCACGCTGCTAGAACTAGACTGAATCGCTGTATCATTGCTGTCGATGATATGGCAGTTGATTTGTGGGGGTTAGATAAATAATGTAAAGCTTGATGATCAGCAACAGTTTTTAATCCAACACCAAACATATATTTATGCAGCCTCCTGACAGCCCAGTAGACTGCTGACGCCTCCTTTTGTGTTTGTGAATATCCTTACTCAGCCTTATTAAAAAACGTTATATACAAATGATCGGATATCCCTCCTGTTCCGACACAACACCAATGCCAACACTGGATGCACCTGTGGTCAGCGTGGTAACTGTAGACATAGAAAACGGGGCTAACATCGCAGTAGAATTTCTTCTTTTTGAGTCCAAGACCATGTTTCTGCTGAACTGTAAATAATGGTTGTGCTTTCGTCGAGATGTTTGGGATAAAACGAGAAAATTATTGCAGACTTCTTATTATTGGTCGCAGCTCATCTTGGTTCCTTGGTGATGTAACAGTAACCAAAGTTTTGTACCGGTCAGGGTCCGGTCTGTATCCCTTATCACATATGATAAAACCAAGAAAACTCAGCTCTCGCACAAGGAACACGCACTTAGAAGGCTTTATGGCTATGTTCTTATCCCTGAATAGTTCCAGAAGTGAAAGCAACCTCTTATCATGCTTCTATGCATTGTCGGCGTATATGATTACACCATCTTGATAAGCGCGTACTCCTGGTAAATCGGTAATTACTTCATCAATAGCAACTTAGAATGTCCTAACTGATACGTGTAATCCAAACAGTACAAGATTGCATTGAAATAATCCCCAGAGGGTATTAATCGTAGTGATCGCCTTAGAATCATACTCCAACAGAATTTGTTAGTATAGATTTGTCAGGTCAATTTTAGAAAACACTGCTACTGTGCAGGGCTTTCATAAAATCCTCCGGCTCCTCAGTTATTGCTGCACCCTTTTTCAGTTTTGGGTTAAGCGTTAACCTATAGTCACCACATATCTTAGTTGATTTGCCATCTTCTTTTATAACCACAACGATTGGCGTGGCCCATGCTGATGAGTTAACCTGCGAGATTATGCCGTCTTCCTTCAATCTGTTGAGAGAATTATGCATATGTTCTCTCAAACCATAAGGTATTATTCGGTGCTTTAGGAAAACCAGGTCCCCTTGCACATCCAGTTTTGCTGGCTCTATTTGCATTCCTCTCGAAAGTTTTGAACAATGAACGATTAGGTTGCGTAACTGGGCTTGATAATCTCCACTCGGACCATTTATGTAATTAGCATCAAGTGAAAGGGCACAGTTGATCTGTTTTAAAGCTTTTAATCCCAGGATGGCTGAACTTCCTTCCGACACCAAGAATCGCAACAAAATCAGCTCGTTATCGTTACCAACAACCAGTACATCAGTCTCACCTGACAGAGTTAACCGACTGCCAGTAACTCCACGTATTTCCATCGTTGTTGGTCTCAGTTGAACATCAGGGGCCATGCGATCTAGTAGCGGATTTGAAATAATGGATTCGCTACTTTCTGTGTTCACAATGAATTCACATCCACATCTTGATTTTGAACTTGGGGTACCTGTGAATCAAATGCTCAGCCCTGGATTTCATTTGCAGTGAATAAACGGTAGTGAATGGCTCTATGGCATTTGTCTCCCTAACTTGACTCAGGTGACTTATAAAATCAACTGCAGATTACTGGATGATTTAAACTGTGGAAAGTACGTCAACGCAAACCTTTTGACACCTGTCATCATTTGTAATGACCAGACCTCTTGTTGAATCAGGTGTTTAGGAGTTTGACGACAGCAAGTGGACTTGCAACAGAGTATTAGTTTTCTAGGCCCCCTGTGTATTTAAAAGGGGTTGGCTTAACAGTCGCTAGGGGTGGGAAAGTTTCCATCGTTACTGAATGTACTCCGATTTATGTGATACCAAATCTCCCATCACTGGTTGTCAGCCACATTCTAAGTGTTCACTGGTAAGTAATTTTTGATGTGCTCTCTTCAGACCGAGCAGATGGCAATTAAGATAAGGAAGAGGTTGTATATAATATCTCGCGCAATTCGCAAAGCACTCCCAACCCTTGAACAAGACTGGACTAGAGAAAAGGAGCACAGCACTCTGAATGCTTGAGAAAAATTTCTATGCAACTCCGTATTCCCGAAATGCTAGTAGATTCATGGTAAATTCGGAACCAGTATTCATTTCTTGGTCACCATTTTCTCAGTTAGTATGTTGAATTTGGCTTAATGGTGGCATCCCGAAAACAGTGTTCTTTAATGCGTTTTGGATTCTAGATCCTAGTAAGAAAGAAATCGATAACCAAAAAAATATTTACACAGCAGTAAATGGCTTATCGCATTCATTTATATGGTAATTTATCTGCAAAAATCTAAAGAAGGATTAGAGCAGATAACGTAACAGAATTGCCGCGGAAACCCCTTTTTGTTCTTCTCAGTAACTCAGGAAGTATAATCATGTTTTTAATGGAAATTTTTAAAAATATATTACGCTAAGGTTCAGTAAATGATATTCTACACATTCTGAGTTTAGTTTACTGTCTTCTCATCTCTTATGTCTGACGTATTTTCTCTCTCCGCTTTACAAGCACAAAATGATCACCCTTGAATCAATTTGTTTCGCGTGACTTTTCGTTCATTGCACAAAGTCTGTTTTTCTACGCCTCCGCCCGAATAGATGTCATCACGCGTTTATAAGGCCACCTGGTTTTGGCCGAATTTCGGACAATTTTGCCACAAGTTATCTGGTTTTTGCATAACACAGCAGATGGTGAAAACATTTGGCATGGGCGATGTGTTATTTCGATCTGTTTTAAAATAATATCAAATGATGAACTGGTAACTAAAGAGCTACTATACGGCAGCCTGTCCATTCACACTGAGGTATTATTACTTAAGTCGTTTGATGCGGATTTCCCATCAGTTCCAGAAGTTCACGACGAAATCTACCGGTTTTACTGTTCAAACGTGCAAAGTTATTCTTTCCAGTAAGCAATTCAATCTTTGGGCTTGCTTGTTACGGTTGAGCTTTCGAAAGATAGTTCCGACCGCTTCGATGTACACCACTGAAAGTCAAAACCTGTATGTTCGCCATCTGTTTAAGGTACGGCACATGGGTTGCCAGGCCAGTATATCGGTTTCGTTCATAATTCAAAGCAGCTTTATGTTTTAAGCAGCACGTATTCTACAGCTGTTATGACCATTCTTCAAAATGTTGGCTTACAAATGAAAGCAAAGTTCACAAGCCTAGAACAAGACCACCACAAAATCGTCTGCTACACCCATTCGACTCTTCACAAAATTCACCCCATTACGGGTTCCAGCTGCGTGAACAAACCAACTTGGATTCCTTTTCTAAAAGGAAGATCACAACGTGCTAGTTATCTGTCTACATGATGTGAACTTCGAACTTTGCAGCACTTCTGTATGGAGGCCGAGCACGCCATGTTTGTTGACCGAGTTTAGTATGGCGTGAACATTGCTTTTCGTTAAACGGTCAGCATTCTCATCATTCGCATCTGGTTAACAATTTTGGGTTTGATATTTCGTTGTATCTGATAATTGGGTTTTTTGACGTGTGGTACTGGAGACAACTTATTGGCTTGCTAGTCTCTTTCTAACGGTCTGATCTCGTTTAGGTAGACGGAGAGATTGTTAAGGTAATATAATACGGCCATAAAGAACAAACTATGCAAGCACAACGCGAACAGAATTAACTACACAACAAAGAATCCTCATATGAATTCGCACAAAGCTTTCCGGGATCAAAAACATCTAGCTGAAACCAATAGCTGTAGATAAGCAGAACAGCTGCGTTCCCGTGGACATCAGGTGAATTACGGGTTCTGTGTGAAAATTTGCTCTCTGTACTAAATATTTTTGCGATTTCTCGAATGGAACGACCAAACAGGTATAATGAGAGAACTCTTATTACAAAAGCTGGTATAATTGAGAAGGTTCGTAATGACTTCTAGGCTCTTTGAATTTTCTACCGGTTAAAACAATTGGTGCATTTGGTTTGAGATCACCCGAGACCGATTGTGAGCCTCAAGACGATCAACTATCTCAAAGTTACATTCTATCCAGTCCATACAGGTCTACTTAAGCATGACAAGTTTTTTATATCAAAGGTCCTTACAGTTGTGCACAAACAGCAAAGAAGGATACGGTGGTTCAGCTAACGAAGGTTGTCCAAAAGCATCTGTTAGAACGGAAGCAAGAGAAATACCCATCGTAAACCGATAGTATCAAGAAGTTTAAGATTACCACTCTTATCGCATTCATGACGTCGGAAGCTGCTCTTGAGTATATGATTGAATTTGGCGGCAGTGAAAATTTTCATAGGCCGACGACATTGTGGGAAATTTTGGTGTCTCCCAACGATTTCCTGTCTGGTGCAAAAATTAGGGACTTCCTAGAATAAACTGTAAAATTTGCATGTGAGTTTACGTTCGACGAATTACACGGTAACGTGGAAGTGAATATCTGTGAGATGACAAAAAATTACTTTGGTCTCAACCTGAATATCAGGTTATGATGAGGGATTTCTCAATCGAAGGCCGCACCTTAAACGCGAGTCCAAAAATTGAGTCGAAAAGTTACGAGACAATTAGGAGAAGGTTTGCCACTAAAAAAGAGAGTTTAATGGTTGAGGCGGTCAAAATTCTGAGGACCAAGTACGTTGTAACCTGCAGTGAAAGCTTCATCATCTCTAGTAGCCTACCCAATTCATCAAGATCAGCTGTATTTTTGTGAAGTGGACTGACAGCTGCAGTCTACTGTTAGTATAATTCACTCTCCCAACTTCCTCAAAAATGGAACAACTTTGCGACACGTACACGTGAGTGATTGAACTTGTGCGTTGTTTTGCACAGAACTTTGTAATTGGCGATTACGATAAGGTATTGCTTCTAATATTTGTACGTTTAACACTTTACCTCATACAATCGTATTCACTTAGACATTACCATCTAGCTTGCATTGAATACTTCAAGTTTTAGCTAGCTCGCTTGATTTTAAGAAACCTCGGCACCAGAAGAGCTACCTTATGTGCAAGGTTACTGACAGCTGGTTACAAAAACGGTGGAATTTTTCATCCCTCTATCGTTTGTGCGATAAGGAACTACTATCAATTCTCCAAAAGGACTAGTGTTAAGCGCTTACTTCTCTCTGAACTCACTTATTTTGGTGGGCAGCTGCTGATCACCATTCTGGTAGACTGACTGTATAATGAACAATTTTTCACGTTTATTAAAGCGCGGGAACTAGCGTCTGGTTGTAAAGTCATGTGCCAGAAAAAATAAGATGAATTTTCAAAAATTTCAGGAAATCTGCCGAGATATAGGCAGAAAACGTTCTATTGATTCGGGGTTTTGTTAGCACACACCCGTTCGTTAAATCTTGTAACTTTAAGACACAGCAATCCCCGCCCACTTTATAGAGAGCATTATTGTGAGTGCTACTCGAGGCTACGGTTGCCATCCTCCTTTCAGTTAGAAGGTCGCGGTTCTGTTGTCATCATAATTTCCTCAATCGTCTCCCGTGGAAATAATATATAACCACAACTGGACAGTCACGTAGTTCAGAATCCTAAATCAAATGGATTTATTGTAACTGGCGTTCAGCCAATATATTTTAAAATATTCACTAATTTAACATCGCATTTAACCATAAACCACTTATTGGCGGGTACACCGTACTCCACGTTAAGCTGGGCGATGAAGTGATCACTTGTTCTGCACATCATTTTTACTTAAACTGCGTCATTACTGTAGGACCACAACAAACAGTAAACCATACTGAAAATTGTCTAATTTAGTGAGTTTATATCACACGATCACACACCTAGCAAGGCGTGAAAGTGCTACAGTATAGCAAAAGCGATTTGAAAATAAACACATAAAGAGTTTTCAACAATTTCAAGTAAAAAATATGTGCACTCCAACTTTGCCAGCTAAATCTATCCAAATCATATGGTCAATTTTGTCGGAGGTAAAAAGTCCGAGAAATTTGAAAATCTCAAAAGAGATCGATAGGCTGGAAACGGAAAACAAATTGAGTAATTAACAAAACCAAAATTCTTTCTATTTTCGTTTCAATTCATGAATCAGACATACAAGTGAGAAATGAATAATCGAAACAGGCACGAAATCAGCTTCGGAAAAATAATTTACGAATGGGTGTAGAGAACTATCAACACTTATGAGTAACGTTACATAATTGACACTTGCCTTCCTGGAAATCGCTGGTACTCACCCACTACAATTGACATTCAGCTTATCCCCACGAAGTGGACAGATGTGAAGACAAAGCGCAGCTTGTTCCACAATTATAATCCGCGCAACATCGTTCACATTATGTGTCAACTTAGGCCGCATTTGAGGAGCACATACCCCAGTGGCATGACAGCCGCGCATGTTAGTCCGCCTACACCACCTACGCGGTATGAGCTTCGGAGCTTTATATTATTTCAACTCAACCTCACTAACTTATTCAAAGTTTCTTGCCACTAGTATTTTCTCATCTCCACTCTTTCAGTCTCCCATGCTGCTGCTGCCAATTCCATACGGTTAGATTATATCCAGTTGCAAAAAAAAGAATTTGAAATGTAGTGGGGAGAAAGGACGCAGTCAACTTTGTAAGTAAAAAGCTAGTAACTGAAGGATTGCAAGCTGCACAGCTGATATCTAAAAGTGGATGTCATATGCAACTCGAAGCACGTTGTTTACTCAAGCATGGTGCAATGAATTTTGCTTACTAACCTTCAGTGAGTAGTAGAGGCAATAATCGTCAAACAACGACTGTATTCCGGTCAGACAATACCTTAGAACGACTGGTAACACCCTAAGAATCCAATTTCTATGGGCGACCAGACAGACTGCGTTTACGAAATCAACTGCGGTGACTGCAACGCCAGCTACATTGGAGAGACAAGCAGACAACTGAAAGTACGTGTTGCCGAACACAAGAGGCACACAGGGTTTCCTCCTAAACACGCCTATCAACTTCAGAGGCTAGAGAAGGATTCGGCCATCGCACTACATGCACTGTCAGAGAATCACAACCTAGGTTTCGATCAAGCTCGAGTGATTCACAAGGGTTTAGCTTCCTATGCGGAGCGGTGCTGTGCTGAAGCTCTCACCATTTACACACAGCACGCTTGTGTTAATCGCAATGATAGCAAACCCCTGTCTGCAGTGTGGCGTGGATGGATAAACAGCACCAGACACGGACGCGTCTTATCTACATCTGTCTCA
>QNGE01000233.1:273417-313066 GCA_008508345.1 Paragonimus westermani | reverse complement strand
CGTGGCAAGGATATGCACTACTGACGAGCTCTAATGAGAGCGAAACTCGAGTCTAGTGCTTCTTTTCGAAAGAGGCTGGCTGCAAAGTCTATCTGAATGCGAACGCTGCGATCAAATGTGAGGGATGGTCAACTTGGAAATAAACCAAATCTCCGGCTACTCATCAGTAATCTGTTGTATCTCTTAGGCTGTTAAAGTATTGGTTGGCACCGGTGCATTTGTAATAAGTAGATACTCAATTCCTTGAGCAATAGTACTGAACTTCCGACGTAGTCGTATAGCGATGTTAAATAGCATTAAAACAACCTCTGTTACTGCCTTCTTAATTTGGACATTCGATCAACCTTAAATTCGGCCGTCTTCCGTGGTAGCATATTCTAGAATAAAACATTTTCCATGGCTATAATGTTTTCCGCGCAGTTCAATTAACTGGCTTCATTCTCCATTTTGTGAATCGCTCTGCCCGTAAATGCCAGTGTTAACATACGTAAATCGTTCTAAGGTCCGAGCAAAAAAAAGTTATTTTTAGATATTTTGCGAGGCCATTATATTAGTCTATGTCTAAGTATTACAACTTTATCAAACTGTTGGAGACAGAGTTAAACGATTTTACTCTTTCCACGTGCTTATCTCATTCGTGGAATAAACGTTAAAAAAGTTATGTGGACAAATTATGCGTGTGTCTAGAAAACTTTATCCAAACCCACGACAGATTTTTACTTACAGATTTTCCTAATGTAGTAATTAGGTTAGTGTGGTATTCAGTTAAGTTGTTTCTGAGGTAACCAACAGACGTGTACAAAGTTGGATCAATGATATCCCTGAGTAGTGAGCACAATATGGAATTCTGAGAAGGCAAAGGCACCTTGTGTAGAACCATAAATGAAGACTGTTTTGATCTTAAGATTGTTGGAAATCTTTATGCATTAGCTTGCTGATGAAGACGACGAAGTTTTCAAAGAGTGGTCTTATTCAAACGCACCGTACTTGAATGACTCAACGTGAACCACTTGTCTGCTATAGGGGGTTGTGATATGTTTATCGAAAATTTTCGAATAACGAAGCTTTTCCCATTCAAACTCAACAGTAAAGGAGGCTAGTTAGCCAGCTATCTGAATGACTGACCGTGAAATCTTTTTGCCTCAACTTTAAGTGCTTTTAATTGATTGATATTTTCAAAATCCCTTACATCTAACTTTATGTAGACGCAAAAGCCTAGTCTGAATTTGGCTTGAACATGCACCCCTTCTTGGCTGAATTGCTTTAAACTTGATGGGAAAGATACGAAAAACGGTATTTCATTTTGTCTTATTCTAACCGTTAAACGCAGACACAACTTTACTAACGCTTCTAGGACGTGGGTACATACGTTTCGTTACTTGGTCCACCCATCATAGCTGTGATAATTGCTGAATAAAAAGTACATGTGTACTAACTACTGTTTCTAAGTAGAATTACAACTTTATTGACGTACTGATGAAGAATTGATGATAGCTCTACAATACCTTGTTTATTGTAACTAAGTGAGAAGACTTTTTATGTGTAGGTTTTTATACAGTTCAATTACAAACTTACAACACATCTGTTCAACATAGTATGACGCCATTGGAACAGTTTTGTTTGCCTCTGAGCTAGGCTCGTCTACAATCGTATGTTCCCAGTGTAATTCGCTGCTTTGCTTTTGACCTTGAGATTATTATTCTCTATCAACCTCCCTGATGTTCTCGAATTCATTGTACCGAACGAACACTGGAAACTAACTGGCATATAGCATTTGAGAAAATTTTAGGGAGAGGCTGCAAATAAGACCTACACAGCTCACAGACGCAGCATTCTGACTGAACACTGATCCCATTAAGCAAATGGTGCCAAAATTAGTAAGCCAGGAATTATAGAAAAGTAATGTAGTTTCTACCTGAAATTTAACGTTAAGTTAACCAACAACCTGAGCAACAAATTTATATCAGCGCCGCAACGTACTTATTCTGCTATTCAGCTGCGCCTCCTGCTGGGTGCCATGGGGTTATCTCTGTGTACGCACTCAACCGGACAGTTTGACTTTCATGAAATCATGAATGCTCAGTTGATTATGAAGTAACGACTAACTGGACAGAAGAGGTTACGACTGACTTCAATATATGGTGCAGCATGCCGCTAAATGATTACAAACTGCAACGGCACTGAACAACCAGCTGGTTACAGTAAGCACAAAGAATCAGATCAATACATTGCCAAACACATCTTAATAACCGGTCACCTGCTTAACCCGGTCGAAATGATGAACATACGGTTGCGTGAACTAAACTGGAAACTGCGGATGATCAGCAAATTGTTGCCACTTTCAAGATACTGACTGGTTTTGACTCCACATGTAACGTTGAGGCAATCAGTCTTTTTGTCATGAAACAGAATGTACCATTAGCAAGCAGGCGGCCTAAGTTACTTGGTTTATTAATCTGGTTGTTGCAACTAATGCTGTTTGCAGTTTACATACAAATCGTCGGTTTCACGTTACCAGCTGAAGACAATGCATTGAGATGGCAGCTTTTGGTTCTTCCCTGTTTTGAATGAATGAGTAAAGGGAATGCAATACTATTTTTCCTGAGCCGATTTGGAGATGACAACCAACTTTGGCCTTTTCCGCTCCAACTGAAATGGGAGAAATGTTTAATAGCTCCACATAACAAACAACCTATTGCAGCATACCTGAGTACAGGAATACAAATTCAGTTCAAACGCGATCATTTTTCCTTTAAGTTAGCTTGTTTAATCCAGTTTACCACCTGCTTAGTCAAGCAATAGAAAACAGGTAATACGAATGACTACTCGTGAGTAGCCTAATTTGGTTTACGTTAATTGTTGCAAGTATCAGACAGCGGTTGGTTATCAGACTGTTCTTTCGGATAAAGTGTCGTTACAGAAGTTGCCATCCGAAAATGCATGAAGAAAACTCTCTGCGTATTATACTCTAACAGTAAGCTCGTTAACATTCTGAATGTCAGAAAATAAGCTATTGTTACGTTTTCTGGTACCGCAAAATCTCAATACTGAACATCGTACATCCACAAAGGTAATGCTCAGACCTATTTGGTAACGAAATAACAAATTAATTTTGTCTTACCTTACCCTATAGATTGAAACGATCTCCAACCTCAGATAAAATTGCTATATCTTATTATAGACTGTCAATTATGCTAATCTTGTTCAGTGTTTATGAGCCAACACAAACATGCATTCATTAACAAATTCCTGCTTTGGAGTGGTAACGGGTGGGTATCATTCGACCGCCTTAATTTGTGTACGTCGATGAGCAAGAGGACATGCACGCATAATGAGGCTAATTCAGGCCAGTTTGATTGGGCCTAATGATCACTGTGATTTTCCAAATTGACGACGCAGCTTTTGTTCACAAATACCACTCACAACGCCTACGACCATAACCTCGGTCGGAATCTGTCAAAACTCTCACTAGTTGAAAAACCCAATCTGCTAAGGATTGCTATAATTAGTCACTTTCCTTAAACCTCATTGTCAACGGCTTGGAGTAGTATTCAGGCTTCTAATCCCCATTCCAAGCTCAGGCTTATGCCCTTCCCACAAAATCTTCATACTGACAGTACCTCCGCAATGTAAGTAGAAGGAATATGAGGGAGTACAGTGTGCGTTGTGCCGATGTTCACACCAACATTTAATAAACTTAGCACGTCACAAGTAGCAAGTCATTCTTAATAATACTGCTTTCACCAAAAAAGAGCGATTTGTTCTTAGAATATCACAGCCAAAACCATCACTAAATGAAGCTTGAGCTTCGTTCCTATTGTAGTCGAGTCATTATAATGTGGAAGATATAGAAGATGGCAAAAAATTGTTTTTAACAATTCATCACTAGATGACAAGAATTCGGCCCAATTAGACCAGTATATAGACAAAGGGAAGAGGATTAGAAAGGTGCCATTGTGTTCAGTAATGCGTTATAAAATTCCAAAGTCCTGTACTCCAAAAATTGAGACGTCAAATCGTCAGTGTTACTGTTGAGCGGTTTGGAGCTCCAACGACGAATGAGATGTTGGTAGACTTAGTCGAACCAACCAACTGAAATAATGCTCCTTGATCTGTTTGGATAAACTCCTCGTAGGTTGACCCACGTGTTCTGCTGTACAACAGCAAATGATTACACAGTCGTGGACTGACTGAATGAAAACAATTTCTTTTTCAAGTTCAATACTGGCAGAGAGAATACAGTGAAGTAGCTGCATAGCGTTGTCAAGGATGATATGGAGACTATTATAAATTCAGGAAAAATCTGGAGTTCAGGTCTCAGCAGTCGAGCTTTACGTGAGTACTTTACGAATTCAAGCCAATTTACATGCTTCTATGATCATGCCTCAATGCACTCATGCAAGTCACAATTACACTTTTCTGATTAACTTTACAATATCGTTGAAA
Organism: Paragonimus westermani; assembly: GCA_008508345.1. Lineage (NCBI taxonomy): Eukaryota > Metazoa > Platyhelminthes > Trematoda > Plagiorchiida > Troglotrematidae > Paragonimus > Paragonimus westermani. The sequence continues at coordinate 308,620 of QNGE01000233.1, read as the reverse complement.
CAAGCAAGCAACCAGCGTTCGCAGTCGCAAAGCACGTCCTGACCCCTGGTCACGTTATCGACCCGGTTTGTGCATTCAGAATTCTGTTACGTCACTCTAATCCAATATTCCTGCAGTTTGCTGAGACGATCGCAGTCAACCGACTGATGCCGACCCTGTGCGTCCTAACCCACCGATTGACTATTTACCCTGGTTTCTAACTGCTCGATATAAAGAATCCGTTTCAAGTTATTGTACATTTGGTACTGACGGGGCAATACGAAATGCTTGCGCCTACCAGTTTTCGTGTTCTAACGGTTTTCGTTCAAACTTCTGAAGGGAATGAAGTGTTTCAAAACACTTTTTGTCCCAAACAACTTAAATCATTCAATAACAACTCCACACACAACAATGGGGATCGAAGTTTCAGCAAATAAATAAAGTCAATCTCTTCTGTTACTGATCGCTGCTGAGTGTGTTAATTTCCACGCGCCTTTAGTCAGTAGTAAAAAGAAGAACAATGTAACTGGGCAAGTAATCGCTAACGTGCAATAGAAATCAGTGTGTTCTTATCGTCCGAATGCAGTTCTTTTGCTTATTACGTTGTCATTGACGTACAAGGTCAAAGTGGGTAATAGGGACAATCCAAGATACCCTATCCGAACATTACAATTTTGATGAACGTTTTACATGGAGGCACGTATGGTCACGTAATTCCCGATTAGACAATGCCCAAGGTATACCTACCATGTAACTCCACCAGTCAAAAAAGATATCGATCTTAATAGCACATGCTGCAACCCCGTGTTTTGATTACCTACCCAGTCTTTTTGCCCATAATTTTCATTGTTTCGCTGGTATGAGAGATGGAGATAGTGATTCCGGTCGCCTACAAAACTTCTTTAAGGCTACTGAAGCAAGCCAACTGCTAATGTTCTTCTGGTGTTATCAGGGTTGTCCCAGAACTTTCGTTGAACTTTCTTTCATGGTGTTGACACTGGTTGTCAAAAGGAGCGAACTTAATGTTACATTTGCAAACGTTCACTGACCATCACGCGCTGTGGCTCCGTGATGTCCTCTTGTACAAACAGGTGATTGATCCCATTGGTCCTTGGGACAAATAGCACTGTATACATTAGAGTGTTTCATCTGGGCGACGATACTACCAGTTTGTATCACCCATTAATCCAAAGTGTTGACAAATGCATGAGGCTTCCTCCGCTTCGCATACTGAGGTATCTAAGGTCGTCCGTGAAGAATAAGTTTTTTCTAAGCCAGCCTTATGTTTTCTAACAGGAATTTATGAAGTAAATTTCGATTCGGTGATCAGAATATACTGCATCTTTACGCGAGTATGTTATATCTTGTTTCACAGCATACTTCAGCTACGTTCTGTTGTAAATTTCAGCTAAAAGTGTAGAGCTCATGGATGCTGCGCTTCTTGATAATGTGCTGTTGCATGCAGCAAACAGAACTTGGAAATCTGCAAAACTTTTGTAGTGGCTATCCATCCGTGGATGAATTTGCTGCTATAATTCTAACGAAAAGTCAGTCGGTTCTACCAATGTAAAACTCTCATGCGCCCCCGTAAGTCTCCAGTTTTTTGAAGGTTATATATCTAAGTCATCATTATGTCAGCAACACATGAGCCCATCAAAAATGATGCATCTAAGTAGTGGAGGGCAACGGGTTTTTTGAATAAAACATACCCAAAACAGAATTGTCAATTTGCCTTATCAAACTGCCCTTGCGTGAACGTAAGAGATCGTGGTTACCAGTACAGCTACTTTAACCTCACGATAGGATCCGAAAAGCAAACATCATTTTCTGCAATCAGTGCAAGCTGAAGTTACCAGAGAAACCCCTAATACACAACCGTTCCATCTCAAAGTTTCATTCACTGTAGATATCTTCTGTTGAGTTGTTAGATTTAGAGAGGTTTTCAAATTGCATTTATATAAGCCATCTACAGAACGAAATTTCTTACAAGATAAAACCGTTTTAAAGGGAATGCGGAGAAATATATAACAAAGGAAACTCTGTAACTCTCAGAATGAAACAAGTGAATTGGGAGTTCTTTCGAAAGATGACATTCAGTAGCGGGGAAATTTGGGTTAATTTTTTTCCGGATATCAAATTCTGCAAAACTAAGTCAACAAACTTCAGAGACTGTGTACACAATACGTTCTAACTGTTGTTAATTGCACTAGTATGACATAAAGGAGAGGGTATTCTTAGCGAGAAAGGGTAGCCCCTTCTATTGTCTTCAGTGATCGTAGTAAGTTAGTTTCTTCTACACTCCTGGGGATAATTACATGAGTATATTTTCACTGAGAAGACTCACCTACGGAACAAAACGTTCTTCAGAAACCTGACATTTTTCGCAACTGTCATTAGGCTTCTTTAGAAAGCGTACACTGTCGCGTCCTAACTACGGCTAATGAATGTACGAAGTTCAGTATTCCTCCTGCAATAAACCTCCAAATAATGGTCACTTCCCACCAAGTAAGGGTTTGGCTAGATCGGTGTAGAATCTGCTGCAGTATTTGATTGATAAGAAAACACATCGCAAACCTCCATCAAGGCACAGGTTACACCAAACTCGCCAGTCGATTGGTGTAACGTCCCTTTTTGATTTCACCGCGTCCACTGGTCAGGCATTCTCATATTTTTATCGCTCTCGGTCTCTTACTTACATTTTAGTCGTGTTCGCCTCTGTAAGAGTTCAACCGAGACCTTTGTCTCGACGGTCAAAATCGGTTACAAACCCTGCGGACACTGAATGATCAACTGTGTATGTTTTTTTTCAGGTGCTGATGTAAGCACGGACGAACATTGGACAGACGGTAAGCTATACTTAAGAGATAAGTCTTCGGAGAAAACCAGGATAATAAAACATCTCTGAAATACTGTAAATAAAGCAGAACTTTTTGGAAACACTGGGAAATTACAGCTGATCAGCTTTCTGTGTGTGCAAAATTCCCGGCACCTGCGAACTGCCCTACTGATGTGTTCTAGTCACGTTCTAAGTTCTCTTTTCTATCAGATAAGCAATAACCTCCAAACCTCAATACCATACTCGACAAAAAAACAACAGTTACACGCTATCAGCTTTTAGAATTCCATCACCATTTTTCTGTCAAATGGGCCTGTGCTCTACTTTACGGGAAAAACTCAAGTGAGAGAGGAATTTGGCTCTTCCCGTGAGTGTTCCTTGCACAAGAATTGAATCATATCAAATGGAAATAGGCTACAGTTGTTCAGGCTGCCGCTGGTTTGCTCAGCAAGTTGTCCCTAAGCGTCTTTTTTTAGTTAGCCGGTAGTCTACTTGTGAACGTTGGTTAAACTGCAATAACGCGTTTGTTGGTTTCAGGATCGAGTTTAGCTCAAGGTAATTTGATTAAAACTAAATCATACCAAACGGAATACCTCCCTGTATGTTAACAAATGACCGACAGTGAAATAGTGAAAAAGGTTTGTCTACATTTTACTAAAATGTTTGACTGTAAGCATTACTTGAGTGCAAATGCTACAGCCCCGTATGAGTCTCGCACTGTGTATTTTAGCACCAGACAGCCCACAAAAAGAGAAGTCGGATTAATTTCAGTCCATCAGACAAGTACCGCATCCGATAGCTTGAGCCGCACGTCCAGCAGATCAAAGTTTAACTTCATATAAATTCTTGACTGCAAAACGAGCATTGTTTCCACAAAAATATAAATATGAACCACATTTCTGAGTACTCTGTTTGCTTCCAGAAGTCTACTTCACATGAACACCAAACCAGAAGTCATCGAACTTTTTGGTATGCTCAATGTGCTCAACAAGGTTGTCTGCAAACAAATCCACTGTCATGCTGTTAAAGAGCTTGCGGTGCGCAGTATATCTTGGACTGTTGGTGACGGGACTGTGATAATCTGAGTTGCATTTTCACTAAAAAATGAGCGCGAGTGATACAAAACGGAACAGATTCACGGAGAAACCTTTTCTACACTTCACTTGAACATAGATGTCTATACATGCGAAAATTTATATCATGACATTAAAAGTTATCGGTAGCATCATCGCTGACAACAGTATACTAGTGGATGTTAGTGATGTCATGCTTAACACTAGAATGAAATTGGATACGAGAGGTATGACAGAACGCAAACAACCAACGGCAATGACCAAAGGACTTTCAATTCAATCACCAAGGTGCATTAGGGAGGGTGACCACAAGACAATTCCCTGCTAACATTTCCTCCCCGGCTGTATCAAGTATTCTCTTAAATGGTGAATAGGTGCACGTAATGGTACTTGAGTAACCGCTGTCTACCATTAGGTTTCCAATCACAGACGTTGTGCATTAGCGGAGTCCAAAGAGAGCAACCGCCACAAGTTGCAAGGAGCGCTTCACTTTGTTTATAGACACCAATTCGTCCGTGGCCCATACTAATTTTTACACCAACCAGTTCCGACCTAAATGAAGTCCTCTTATGTAGCATACGTTTGCTTGGTCTTCTCATTAACATGGAACCCTTCTACCAAACTACCACATTCTCAATGGCAAATCGATTGAGCTAGTTCGGTTTTGTCATGAGATAACACTGCTTACGATCTGCCTCAGAAAATTGTTAGATACTGGTGACCAAACAGGTTCGTCAGACACTAATTCAGGATTAACACAGCGGTCTATTTTGGTTACCGACATCCTCCTTCAATACGCTAGACAGAGGAGGCATATTTAGCATTACTTTAGAAACTGATTTTCTGTGTTACTTAACCGGAAACGACTCACAGAACTAGAACTAGGAGGATGGAAGAAAAATATCGGAGTTGAAACTTACAGCTACGTCTTATCATTACTGAAATGAATTGCCTACTACTCACCACTACTGTAGGTAGTCCATTTTACTACAGCAGAATGTAACCGCCGAAAACTTCCTAGTTAAAAATGAAGCTAATAAGATAGTATTTTCATAGCCACCTGTCACTGAGCCTTCTTTCAGCCTCAACTAATCTCACTAAATCTCACCCCCGAAAAATTGTCGCACTCGCTTTCTCTGTTTGCTTGCTCGACCACCCTCCAAGGATCACTCTTAATCTTGCCTATAAACTAATTAGTTTTGTAAACATTCTGTCCCCATCGTTCCGATTACGAATGGTGTCATCACTAGGAACTGTAAGATGGACCACAGACGATTAAGACCAGTTTATCCGACTGCTTCATCTGTCGTTCAAATCCAACATCAGTAGCCTATTCTACTCCCTTGAGGTCAGTAGTCGAAGTAAGCAGTTGGACTGGTAATTCTGTGTCAGATTCCGATTAAAACTTCACCAATCAAATTTTGTGTATGTGCTTTCTTGCGCATAATGATGGCAACATTTCTACTCCGAGTTAACACCAACATGCGGCCAAAAGGGGTGATTGAACAGCTGTTAGGGGGTTAGGGAAAAGACACTGACTTTCTTGAATGTTAACCACTCCCAGTTTTACTGAAGAACCTCACCATTCCCATCATTCTATGGTTAGAGCAAGCGTGATATTTAGCCGAAACCGATTAGGACAATCAAACTTGTTAAGCTAATGTGATGGCCGGATGATCGGTTGACTTTATTCCAGTAAACTATTGTAATACTCGAATGTCTGTGTTCGTTTGTGTGTGTGTGTATGCTGGCTTGTATGTGAGACAATCACAGTGACTGCCTCGGTGTTGTTTAATTGCTTTGGAGGGTCTGAACTGGGAGGATTTGGATCGTCACACTCAGCGAATGAAAACAGACTCAAGTAGGGAACTGAACAAACAGGGAGGGGCTAGATAGATGGCAGGGTAATTTGCATGCAATGCAATCAACTGTGAAATGTCGAAATTGCTGTATATTCATCAAATCCCCGTCCTATCGGCGACTAGTAGCGGAATGTCTGCGCCCGAAGTGGTTGCACAAGTGGGTCTAACAAATTACTAGGTGGAATAACAGTTATTCCGAGTGAGCATGCATCCGCTCTGCTTGCGCACGTAAGAAACTATCACAAGTACGCATATCATTCAGATGGTTCTATAAAGATCGGACCTCCACCTGCACGTCAGCGTTTTATCCCAATATTAGCAAATTTGATGGGTCCATCATGTGACAAATAATATCAGCACATCACAAGCACGGCCGTCTAAATTCTCCCCACGGTTCGCTAAAAATTTAGATGGTTATTTAGCCGTGTTTGAGAAATAGTCAAATCCAGTACCTCGTCACCAAATGGACCAGAAAAATGTTCACGGAGGATACAATACTGTAATCATGTATGAATACTGTTCTATTTGTGAGGTTGAAAACGATTGATGAATAGTTTTGCGCAAGAGGAAAAATCGCCGAACTGTTTTATTCAGTCTGGTCGAAAAGAAACCGATCAAACAGGTATCATGTTGGTGGTAACTAACTTTCAACGGCGAACATGTCCGACGTGGTACAAAGCACAGATTAAAGGCAAAATGCGCACGACTAATCCCTCTTCTAAAGTAAAGAGAGTCGTTGAAGAATGTGGCAAACGTTAAGATGGAATTATATGAGAAAAAAAGTACAATACAACTCGACCAAGAGAATCCAAGCGTACGTTAACTTAAAATCATTCCCTTTAACGTCATCAGAATACGCTCGTTACTTCGAATCTGTACACATGGTCGCGCTGCAAGGAGATTCTGAACAGCATCCTGTTCTCTCTTGAAGTCATCTGTTGTTGATATTTTCACAGCCGCTTCCGAAAGGTTGAGCGTATCTCAGCAATAACCGACAGTAGTTTATATACCATATGACACCCAATATTGTATCTGTAAAGCGTCAAAATAGAGCCGTTGATACCGATTAAACGTAATTGTGTCCTGGTGACTGCAACGACTGACGTAACATTCCCTGACCGGTATACCAGTAACACACTGAACGTAATTAATTATATCTGGTTAGCAAGCTAACGAAGAGTCGAACAAGCTTTTCAGGCACAAGTTCCACTCCACTGAACAACTGAATATCGTTTATTAGGTATGATCCATAAGCTTGAATACTTAAATCACAATGAGCATTTACCACTGAGTTGGGCCCCAGACTCTAACGCGAACTTCCTTAACGACTTGATCAGTATCCTGGGCTTCATGCCAGCTTTGTGATGAAGGTATCCATCAGTTTAGTGGAAGAGATGGAGTGTAGAGTTTAACTTCCATCATACTTATGATGTTAATATTAATTATTTCTACCCACTTTTTTTATGCCATAAAGTTTGTGCGGTTTAATATGAACATGATACTAACTAACACTTACATGCAGATTTCAAGCTGGAGTAACTCCAACAGTTGAAATTACCTCACAAACTACATTTAATTTGCTAATCCGGTATAGTTAAACTCTAACTGTGAAGCTATATGCAGAAGTTGGTACTTCCTATTGCCAGGTGTTACGTTATTCGGCAGGCGACCGACCACATTTGTTCTCAGCCAGTAGAGGAATGAAGTGATTAGAATACGTAGACTCGACTATCGTATTATTTGACCCCCGAATTAATAAATGAAACAAGTGGGAAATTTGAAGCAGTTTGACACCCGCAAAATATTCACTGACAAATTGGATAGAATTTAAAACGCTATCAGAAAAGTATCTGAAAGCTAGAAATATAATACGCTCTCCTTTTTTCATTACCTGCGTATGTATATGGTTGTTTGATAGCAAATCCTAGTGTGGATTTGAAGCATCACAATAAATGACCATCAGTCTGTATTCAGCGTTTACACTAGGTCATATACATATATATGTACAGAACTGGTGCTTATGTATATATCGCTCGTGCCCAACTACACCCATCTATACACGTACGTCCTGCCAATAAAAATCTCACGCAGAAGAAGAGTTTTCCCCGGAACTTTAACAACGTCAAATGATCTGTGTTAAGGCGCGCTCAAATCTACCCAGTGTACTGCGTCCCGTTTTGATTTGCATACACACTTTCTGTTAAGAGTCCCGCATCAGCGATAATTCCCTTGGGTTCAGTTGTTGAGCTTGTGTGTGTATGATTTCATGAGCTGATTGTTCTATGGGGTGTCGGTGCTGTGATTTTTGCCAGTGCCCCTCTTCTTCTGTTGCCTTACAGTGATGGTCAGCTGTGCGCACATTTTTACCCGAAAGGGTTATACTGGATAAGACTTTGGTCTCTCTGGGTTCAGCCATATAAACAAACTACAGAGGAACAGCCAGGAAGAAGAACTAACTACGCTCATAGGTCATACTGCTGTTTAGATAGTGAGACATGATCACATGAGTATCCGACAGAAAGAAGAAAAGAAACAAGGGAGCTAGAAACTCCACACCCAACGCATGAACTCCCCAATCACCCAAATATTGCCCATGACAACCGGTGTATCACTCTGTACCTTGGAAAAACTCACGGTGCTCCTCGTAAGGTTGACACAGACTACAGTAAATACACTGGGCACAGCAATCATCGGAATTAGACGACATTGCCTTACTCATTGTTTAAGTTCCTCACTACTAAGCGAGGCAGACTTTTGGGTTTTTGGCTGAGGGCAAGTTACGCGCAGGAAAACCTTGTGTTCTTTTTGCACCTACATAAAACTTTCGAGTCGGAGACTCCAGTTCAGAGCTGAACAACCAGTGTGAGACATACTGGTGAGTGGGTGAAGCCACAAATGGACATGAAATGTGTGTACGCTGCTGGATCGATGCATCACCAAACGGCGGGAATGTCTCAAAAAAGATTGTGATAGAAATAAGTCGCCAGGGAAGAGAAGACACAGCTCTGAATGAGGTGAAGCTTTCGATTTGAGGTAAGCACCCAAAATCAATTTTAGGTGCACATTCTACTGGTGAGTTCAGTCTACAGAAGGTATAGGACAGTTCGATGTTTGTATTGTGACTACTGATGACATCAGTTATCTGAGTGTAGGCCAACCGCAGAGCACCATCCTCCAAATCATCTCCATATGTCTATGACTTTGTCGATGTAAGTCCGCTTCATTTGTTGGTAATAGTGGTTTAGCCACGCCTTACAGTGGTGATACGCAAAGCCAGCTTTACGAGCAACTGTGCACCACAAATTGCTCAAAACGGCGAGTGACCAGTCACTTGTTCTGGGTAACTAAAGTACATGTTTCGGTCACCGCTTAGCAGTCAATCCGAGTGTCGTTTAATCACACCGCTTTTGTGCATTCACTGGGAATCGTGACCGTCTTCTCCGCCTGTGTGCCACTCATAGTGGCCATCACAATCCGCGCACTCAAGCTGGATGCTCACATGAGCACGTTGTGACCCACCCAAGGAGCAGTCATTAACGCCTGCTCGAATGCGTGATCGTATGACAACCCAACATCCGCAGTGTTCTGCATCAAATGATTCGCGAATTAATTGCGTTAGGGATTCTGTCAGAACTGTGTTACTTATTAGTGCTTGCAAGACCGCTGTTTGTAGGTCATTTAGACAATGGTGAAAACCGGTTGTTAGACGAAAAGAAAATCCATAACCGATTACGGTGTTCCAGTGTGCACTCGACGTTCATCTCAAAGACGCCATCTTAATCACGATCCCTAATGGTATCTGGCAAAAATTCAAGTCACCTTCCCGCACCAGCCATCTAGGTCGTCAGGATCTATTGACAGAAGCCCTAAGACTGGTTTGACGGTAACTGTGCGGTGTTCTCGAGCCCAACGCGTGAGGGGAAATGAGCATTTGATATAGCCATGAAAGATAAAAGCGAAGGGGACAAAACAACTACATTCCGAAAAGCTTGCCGTTAGTTTTCCCAGCGGCTTTAAAAACCACTGACTACCGAAGGAACAAGCGGGATGAGTAGGTGCAGGAGTAAGTTGATCGCCGACAGCACCAACGGTTTTGTGATTCGCTTAAAATGGTTTTTGATCCGTCCGCCCAATCTGCTAAAAAGCTGAGTGATGAGGCCTGTGACGTTTCATGCACACAGCCAGAGAAAGTCGTGAAAGTCTTGTTCAAACGCTTTGGGAATATATTAAACCGGCAGACCACCAAGGACTGGGTGACGTGAGTGGTCTGGCACAACAAGATATTGAGAAGTTACTTTCTGTTGTCCTGCATTCTGTGGAGGTTCAAAAGGTTATTTGATAAATACTAGACGGAAGGGCATTCCTTTAGAGGGTTTGCCTCACATCTATCTTGGTATAAGTCTGTTGATATCTGCCACTGGGATGTTTCCAACAAGAATTATGATGGACGGAATTATTAACAAAGTTTTGGAGACCGGTGTTCCAGAGGAGCAGTGTGGATTCCGGAGGTCGTAATTTGATTGAAATGGCGTTTACTGTTTAACAAATTCCAGAAAACTACGTTAAACGTAAATAGCCACTGTGTCCTCTCCCTGAGCATTCCATCAAGTCATCTGGTTCCGTGAGCTCTGTTGCAGTTTAAACGGTATTTGGTAGGTTTTGACACCCAGGTCGGCTCATCAATTGAGTTATAATGTTTTCTGTTGGTTTAGAAACGAATGAGTGTTTACATGGATCGGCCTCTGATGATATGACATTGTCACTGGCGTGAACGCTGACTATGTCTTAGTCCCAACGCTACTTGGTCTGTATTTGGCCATAATGGTAACAGTTGCTGTTTACAATTCGGAAGGTGGTATTAAAGTTGAAGGCCACACTCACAGCTGTCGGCTGAATATTCTAGGTTCTGTTGTCCCTGGACTGCTCTGTAATTCGACAGTCCACATGCTCTTTGTCTGCAAATGGCAGTGTGCTCGTTGCATACAACGAAGATGGACTGCAGCAAGTGACCGCAGATTTCGCCAACAGGACATCAGGTCCCATCCATGAAGTGGACCTAATCAAATAGACTGTATCACAGATAACTATCTTATATCGACCGTGGGAGGACCACATGGGCAACCTGGATGTGCCACGGCGAGTAGTTCGATATGACGTGGCCCCACTACTACTGAGTCAGATAACGCAGTCATATACCCTGCACATCAGCGAAGTGTTCACCACGATGCAATGCCGTTGATTTGAAAGCCCACCAACAGTCACCAGGTTTCAAACTGTTCAACTGAACAGCATAATACGCAGTGCATTTCTGAAGACTTCCTGGTTAAACGCGCTGTTTGCCGTGGAGATTACTGTAGGTAGCAGTTTGGCACTAGCAATAGTATGTCAGCGAACGGACGATGGAATAATTTGTTAATCAGTCATATAGTACCCAGTATTTTTGCGAATCTTTCAGTCAGAATTTCCCAAGTCACTGTTTCAGTCAATAACGGCTTACACTATTGTGACATCTGGTCTGAAGAATGAATCGAGCAGGCCGATATCTATCAATAAACGTCTGTAGGTGCCTGAAACTGCAGGGGAAATGCTGATAGAATGTTAATTCTGCAAACTACTGGCTACCAGTCGTTCAACTCGTCTCGAAGTCAGTCAGTTATTATACTTCGAATTTAACGCTTTTGTAGATCAGCGACGCAATCAAGACGACACAAATTAAGTTTTTCGCGAAAGCAAACAGAAAGTCCTTTTGTTTATACCAGGATGTGACGAGTAAAACGTAATTCGAAGTTTTCTTCATCTCCTTTTTACTTTCTTCAATCGACCATGCATAAGTGTTCTTCTAGCCTAGTTGTCATCACGAACGTCACGTAAATCCCACTCGAACGTGACAAGTTAAACTGATTTGCTCCCAACTCACAGACTTTCTTCGTCTAATCATCTCCACCAAATGCCTCTGTCACAGTGTGAGCGTCAACAAAGTGGCTGTCACATACACCTTGAAAACATTCTAATTGGGAAGGAAGTGAATACATGACTTTCGACTTAACGGCACAAACGCGTGCCATATGAGCCTCCGTTTCCTAATGGGCATACACACGACCCTACTATGTATTGATTGACCAATACAGACAAAAAATTATGCGAGCTAATGAGCTTCAAGAACGACTTCTGTTTGTGGTCTCCGTCGTCGTAGTCATCAGTTTGATCCATTTCCTCAGGAATGTGTGATTGACGGTCTATCGTTGTTCATTCGAGGCTAGGGATCATATAATTTCACGTGTCCCTCTCCAGCTAGTGGGGCGTAGACACCGGTCACGTGTCGATTGCAGCTGGTAAACAGGGAGAAAGTTAGACCGCATGTCATTCACAGTTAATTTAGTTTAATTTGTGAAGCGAACCGAACCGTAATTGGGTGGGACGTGTGAGCAGATGAACTTTGGTCACACAAACATTTGCTGAAAAAATTGCGAACATGTTTCTTTTTTTTCAAGTGAAAAACAGCCTCTCGCTACCCGAATCAGTCAGAGAAAAATTGCCAATCAGCTGAATACTAACTCCTTATGTAACATTCAACAGTCGAATTACATTATTACAGCTGCAAAACACTTAGAATAGGCACACTTGTGTGCCACTTGCTAACTAGGGTCATAGAACACATCCAGAACTATATCAAACAACGTGACTCACAAAACAGGAAGTCACAGTCACATATAACCAGCGACCGTGAATTAACTGTTGTACTACAAATATTATTAAAGTCATACAATGAAAAACTCTACAGTACTAAATTTGTTGTTAACCGTCAGTTAAAACTTCTGTTATGAAAAGAACTGGCTGTTTGTAGGTTTTTAGCGACAACAGTGATGACGACGACCATGGAAATTCATATCTTTTTCCTATCATTTTTCAGCTCTGCTTGTCCTCTTCAGCCTGTAATGGTCAGTTATGTATAAGCTTGGGCAGCATATGAAATCTATCAGGCACAGTTCGTGTGATGCCATTTTTCTTCGTCATCTAAACTCGTAATGACAAAGTGAATATCACAGGTACTTACTAAAGTACTCGATTGGAACAAATCATCGGTTGACATGTCATTACCAATAGTGCCTTGTGCTGCTAGGAGCAAAGTATGCTGCACACTGAAAACGGGTAGATAACGAATAGTCTGAGCGCTTTCTGTTGCTTCTGACCTGACACAAACCAGAGTGATGCTGACAACATGCCCGTATTCACAAAGTTTTCAACCGCTAGAGGATCCACATAACCAGAGCCTCACGTTCCAGCGAAATCTCTAAGATATCATCTGTAACAACGTTCAAAACGAAAACATTTTAATAGAACACGGTTGGCGTTTAAAAGTGGACTAGAATAAGCCGAGTAATCACCCACCTACCCCTCTTTGTGAAAACAGAAAAACTGTTGCGTGATGATTGACCTAATCTTCTTCGCACTCTAAGCTGATGAATAATTCTTTCGATCGTATCAAACGCCCTATAGAAGTCTGGAGTATTAACAAGAAATTTCTGCGTTTTCTGGACACTACTTAGTAAATTGACTGATTCTGAACAAATCTATCTAAACTGCCGAATGGCAGAGTATGGTTAGATTACTGAATAGCAATCTGTTGTGCACTGTTTTAGGGAAATGAACTTTTAAGAACGACTTAACACTGTTAATCTGGGGTATCCGACCTAATAATTCAATTGAAACGCCTCAAAACTGAAAGATGAGTGAGTAACTAATTGCCCCGAGATTTTCAAGTAACATTCGGCTTACCCGCTTACTACTGGTGAATTTCTCCTTAGAACAATTTCTTACTCCCGAAATCTCGCGCGCTATTGGCTTAACAACGTGGGTGTCGAATTTGGTCGAGGTTGACGAACCGTGAGTGGCGTCCAATCACTCACCCAAATAGATAGATATCCCCACTGTTTCCAACAGTTGTCGAGATGATAAATCGGTTTGCCACCATCACGTGACGATGGCTTTTACGCTCCGGTGACTGTCAGAAGTTGTGCCAAATTTAGAATGATTTATTGCGATGAAGCTGCGGTTTCGGATCGTGTCAAACCAGCAAAATCGGTCGAATGATCCTCAAATCCAACAACCTGTTAATGCGGTACTTATTTGTCACAAGAGCTACTCCGTAAGCATTACGATGACATAAAGCTAGATGCATATCTAAAAAGTAGGTTTTTAAATGCTATAGGAATTGGATTCGCCAAAAGGAGCCAGGGAGGTTTTCAGTAGACAAGTTAGTCTGTTCGGATTTACTAAGTTTGATAAGCGCGTCATCAAATTAACAAAACCACCCACAGAGAGTCATAAGCGTGTCTGTTCAACCAATGATCTACTGATGGCTTTGAAAGTGTTCAAAGACTACGCAGAGATAACCTAGCTGATAATACTCAACTGATTGTAATTTTGAAACTCCCGAAAACGGAACGCTCAAGTCTTAACTCCATTCAGGTTCATAACTTTGGCAAAATTAACATTCGAGGTCGACATGAATGTGTCGTAAATCAACAAATATTCCCCAGGACCACGCCGAAGTTTCATCTGTTGACATGATACCCCCTACCTTTACAAAGATCTCAGTGAATTAACCATCTCATTCACTAAATCTCCATAAACAGAATTCCAGCGTACCCTTACTTGACCTACACAACGAAAATCTGTCGCCCGGCTAGCACCGACGCACGCAAACAATTCTGTCTGCGTAATTTCAATTTGGATTTAACAATTATCTTGAATCACTTGAACTAACTGCGATCAAATCAGACAGCCGTGTCTTGGTATCTAATTCTATCCTCTGCCCCGAAGTAGAAGAATGTTGTAGGGAATTACCCTACTGGCAATGGTCCAGCAAACCAACGGTCCGGTACTTCTTAGCCGCGGTTTCCAGGTTAAACTCCCTGTGAGCAGATCATGCAGTTGTACCTTAATCCGCCAAGAGACAATGAGAAAACAAGTCGACAGTAAATTTGAAAGTTGAAACGATTTATCTTCATGATTCCCAGAAGGAAAATCCAACTTTGTATTACATGAGAATTTACTTAATTCAACATTTATCGTCTATGCTTGAAAAATTCCTCAATTTATTGAACACAACTCTAGTGTAAGTTTCACAAGCTTTCTCGATAGTATATAACACAGTGAAGATTTGACCTAGGAAATATAGGGCACAATACAAGACCTAGTGATGGTTTGATATCGCATTTTACCCCATTATACTGTGGTGAACCCCACTGCTTTCGACTAGAGGATGCAATGTTGGTCCGTTCAAAGTAGGTCGCTTTTTTACATTTCGGCTGTAGGTGAACTACAACGACGGATCACCACAGACCGCTCTTACCACTCAATCATCGTGAACACATAAAAGTCAATTATTGGTGAGTCGGCGTTAAACTTATAGTGTGTCATTTTTTACAGGGGGTGAAATACCAATGTAAGCAAGATCATGTCCAACCGATTATGGGACGGTATGGTTTTGTCAGTGTGGCATGAATGAGTCATGTGTAATGTAAAAGAACTTTACACACCATCGGAGAAACGCGATGGTTTCTTCGGGGGATTGCATTTGTTCATCAAACAGCACCTCTTTCCAAGTGAATACACATTTTTCTAAACAAAATTTGTCGAAGTTTCCAGAATAGTGTAGAGGTAACGTTCACCACTTCTTCACCTGCTTTACGTTCATTCCGCCACGCTCATCAGTGAATTCGTTATCGTATTTTGAGTCTGAATTTCAATCTGATTCGATATCGCCCGTAAGTCAGGATGCTCTATAGATTTCTGCCTGACACATGTTTTTGGGCAGAACAAAGCAGAACAGTCTGCACTCATCCTCTGATTTGATTTGAGTGCGTAGTTAGCCACATCAATCTTCAGGACCAGGGATTCCGTTTTGTTTATCTCAAGGCGGAGCATTGATGTTCCGTCAAGCGCTTCTCATTTCTTTGTCAATCCAGTGATTTATTCCTGACGTTTGCTATAGGTATTTTGCAATCTACAAGTATTCGCCAAGTTTTCGGTCTGGATTAGTGGATACCAAAGAACGATGCATGCCGCCTCCCACCTGAGTGTTCTTTCCAGACTTGCAAGGGATTTCCTTATATTTTGCGTATGTGCCTAAAGTTTACTGTATCTACCACTGTGTTCTCGCTCAACGCCTGGCGTGTTGGCTTTCTTTCTCTGCCAACATTGAGTTACTTCAATTCCATCCTATTTAAACAAATTTTTCCAGGTCATTCGCAGTGTCATCATCATCTGGGTCAGCAAGAAGTTGGCACTTCAGTTTTGATGCTCCAACCTAACCACAGGCAATAATAATTCGATTTGAATCGTGTTGTCATTTTTTATGGAAAGGTCTATTATTGCTTTAACTTCGACTCTCTTATTCACATTGTCAGGAGGATCGGTTGAGTTTATTCACCTGGTTTGTACCCACCAAAAGTGGTGGTGTAATCCCTATGTCAAGAATGGCTTTTTTTAACCACATTCTCACATTTTCACACTATACTGCTACCAGTTCTTTGCATATAACAATTCCTCATTATGGTCTAAAAGTAGGTTATTAATGACAGGCGCCTCTTCTGATTGCTTGGTCGTTCGGCTTGTACCACTAAAACAGTGTGAGACATGGGGTATGACACTTACTAAGAAAAGTTCCATGTTAATTGAATCGGAATTACAACGGATTTGTACCCTTCAGTTAGGAAGCATCCGTTGAATTCGAGTGTCTGTCGCTTAGTTTTGAAAGTATATTTCCCGGTTTATTGTATACAAATGTACCGGGTATTAATAGACTTCAAAAGGTAATGGTCGATGCTGAAACCTAAACCACTATCTCGTTGGATGCACACGGTTTACAACTCAGAACTTTACTGCATCAGACACTGACTTCTGTAGTCACCCGGAGGCAGGATACGGTGCTCGGACTCTGTCATCTTCTTTTCACAAGCCCATCGTCTACATCAATTAAAGAAATCTGTCAGAACAGGTAGGAAGAGGGTAGTGAGGAGGCCCTTTATGCTGACTTTTCCCTTGTAGAAATTTCCGACTGTTTGCGGCTAGGCGTCTTCTTCCGTGTCGTAGTGACAACCCCGTGTAAGTGAGGAGAGACTGATGATGCAATTGCAAAACGAACCACTTCAGTGAATCTAATCTTGTTGCCTCTCGGTGCCCCGATTTCCCTAGCTGTTTGCATGGACTGCTTTTACCCCATTTGTGTTGAAGAGAACTAGAGACTACTGCCTGTTCCTGTGGCCTTGGGCGACTGCGCTGTGTAAAAAATGCTTTACTGGAAATACGTACGCTTCGGCTGGCAGATTTTTCAAGCTTTCGTTGTGCAAAGAACTAGTTTAACCAATCGGTTATAGCGCACGGTAGCTGACCTCACAGACCACTTCATTTTTTGCTGCGTTCACCGAGTCTAGATCAGATTGTGGGCCACGCGTACCAAACGCCGGCACAACTATCCCCTGTTCGTAAGAAAAACATACAGGCACACCTACCTTTAGGGATTTTCGCTACCTAAGTGGAACGATAACTTTGATAACACATGCATCGCCGTCGAACACTCCCAATGGATGACCAGTGGAGATGGTACCCGTGCCATCAGTACTAGTAACTTCAATACACAGAATTTTGGGAATTACGGAACACAACAAGAGGTTCTTGGGATTTGTTCTGGGCTTTGCTTCGTGGAATGACGTTTTGGTCGACTGATGTCCTTAAAAGGGTCTATCCCAGGAGAAGCATCTTGACCTCAAATGCGTAAATTTTCGTTTCATTTGTCCTTGGTAAAAATTCCTCTGGACTGAGTGTTAGACTCAAGGTCAGGATTGTACCACTTATAACCTTGATCGTTTGCATTATCAGGTAGTGGCACGTGTAACATAACCGCAGAAAATGTGTGCCGAGGTAACGAGCAGTTGCTTAACCAGCGTCAAACGGTTGTTTGTTGACATGCTTCGATATAATACCAAACGAGTGCACATTCACTCCAATCTTAAGGTGCTTCTGCTGCAGCTCTCCTCGGATGACCACACCTCTTCCCACTCCTGAGGTACATGTCTTCCTTCTCCTGTTTCCATTCTAGGATCACGTTGGGATGAGGTGTCTCTAAACGGTCTCATCACTAAATACATTTGTCCGAAGAATTGCTTTCCACAACAATGAGAGCTGGCCTATGAAACGCATCCGTCTGATATGCCTCCCGCGGAACCGTGATTAACATCAGTGAACTTAGGTAATCACAACTGTATCCCTGGTTATTCTGTCTATCACGCTAAATGTAAGAGGAGTTGTTGGTGATAGGAAGCCGTTAACGTCTGCCCTAGGAATCGCTAATTCCTTAGCAGCCGTAATATATTGTGTCTTACATGCGGCAGTGACTGCTTGTAAACCAGACTCCATGGCTTTGATTCGATACATTCGGAGGTTATTTCCCACTTACCCCGCGGACCATCCCTAAACAATGAGGCTTTGCTTTTTCACTTGGACGAATTTAGTTCCACTAAGTATTCCTATCACTTACTTGACCTAGGTGATGCTGACGCTTCAAGACCACTGTGAACGCACCATCCTCAACAAGCTGCAGATTATAATTTTGATCTAGCTCTGTCTTTAACAGCGCTACAGAAGGTTTAGTCATGAAGTATTAAGTATGAGACGAGGCACTGTCAAGAACAAGTCCATTCTTTACTGAATAGCTTACCCATTAACGAAGATTGTTCATTTGACCATGACAACATTAAAATTCTCTTAAGCTATGGTGCTTAATTCATTCTGGTCTTTGACTCTCTCTGACAGTAGACACGGCAACCTGCGAAGATGTACTTGGTCTATGGATCCACTTGGAGCGAAAACGAATGCGCTATAATTCACTTCATTAAGCTTCGTTCGGGCAGCATTAAGGTTGCTTTTGACTACCAATTCATAAGAGTTTGTTATATGAGAATGAAATATCGTGTGCTCCACGTAGTTTAGTTACGATCTGTTCCCCCTCTCCTCTATCCAGATGAACCAGCTGTAGTCTAGACAGCAGCTAGCACATATTCACTAGGCTGAAAAAATCCGGCGGACCAAATGAGACTGAGGCACTTCGCGGAATGCGCAGTCAGTGGGGATAAAAAGTCCGTCGCATCTGTCAGCTGACCATGTTAGCTATTGATCAGGTAGCGTGCAGTAGATCACATGCAACATCTTGAAGGTTCTTCCTAAGCAAGCTGCCTTAAAGCACCTACCACACAATGCATCTCACCACAGTTTTGTGTCGGCTTGGTTACGCGTAACACGCATACTACACTTAATGGAAGCTTACCAGGTATCACAGAGAACGATCTCATGCTAAGCACAAATTTTTCTTACTTTACTAGTGCGTTCGATGCTGGCACCTGTCCAGTTAAAGCTGCCTCTAAAACTACATCCTCAACATCCATCTCAGCAGATGTACTAAAAATATCTGTCCTTAAACCATTATTGATTTTAATTAATACTAGTGACATACCGCAAAGACTTTTCGGTCACTTTCCTCTCTATGCTCAGGACTTAAAAATCTCATACTCCCGTGAACTCATCACTTCCCAAAATGATCTCAATACGGTTGAACAATGGTCAAAGGAGGGTTCTGTCCCAGGCAAGAACGGCAAGTATGTGTACGTGAACCTCAGTGGTGATTCTGGCAACGTCTTCTTAACACAGTGTACGCGAACAGTTGTGTTTTCGAGAACAGTTTTAAAAAGATCGCGGTCGATGGTTACAAGCCAACTCGTCTCTCTCGCTACATCAGGGTACAGCACCTAATGGAGAATTCGCTTTAACGAGAATGATAAAACGGTTTTTTCACATCAACAAGAAATCCTTTTGTAAAGTTTATTTCTGATCACTGCTTGAATACGCTAACGCAGGTTTTGATTCTGACCTCAAGAAAAGCATAAATGTTTCTGCGCATATGTAGCCAGCCGAAACAAAATTTGTATCGGTTATTCCGAACGTTATTTACGGGAGTGGTACTATCAAGGACTCTGTGAAGACTTCGTTCTTGTTTTTTCCTCTTGTTAAAGTGCTGACAAGGAAAGTCTTTCCCCTCGCAGATCCAGAGGGGGTCACTTTAAGGGGTAGTTTAAAATAAGGCCACATGAAATTGTCAGATGATTTTTGTTCCATCTCGGAGTGCTAGTCCACTGGGACACCCTGTCGCCAGTCGTAGTTACTGGTTCCATTAGGATGCCATTTACGCGTTGTATTACTGTCGCCTATCTAGCAGAGGTAGTATGCGAGTAACAGTTTCTTCGCCTCTTACTGCTCCCATATTACAGCGTGTTTCGGAGTGGTAGTGCCACACCAGCCTTTTCGTGAATTTCTTTCAAAAGGCTGATGCGAACCTGATACCAGAATCCTACCAAGCGGTGGAATTTAGTCTATTAGCCCGCTGCCCTTAAAACAAACAGTGAATTTTCTAAATTTGCGTTTACTGCGCCGGTCGCCAGAGCCAATAATTTCCACGATTTTATTTTACCGGTTCGAGCAATCACACCCGTAAGCATTCCTTAAGCATAAACAGATGGTTAATAGTTTTCAAGCCTGTATGACAATCATCCGTCAACCTGTTTTTGTGTTTTAATTATTCCCCAACATTCGCGCTCCGCTTGATTGCCACACTATTCCTTATTTGTTTCATTTTGATAACAATGTTGTGTTCGGTACGAGTAAACGAAATTACAGGCTATACCAGAAAATGCTTGACTCCAGAAAACCAGCTAGTCCAGTTCTGCCATCTAACAGCGCCTGAAGTCATCAAATTCATTTGAGTGTATCCGAATTTTATATTTGGTTACCTACGATCCACTGACTGACTTCCAAGTCAGCCTGTTCAGCACTTTGTCTTATTGAAAATTTGTTCACCATGTTTTTGATCAGTTATTTCTGGTAGTTATTTTCTACTGACATTGGACAAAGTGAGTTTGAGGCAAGAATACAAACCGAAGTGCCCAAACAAACAAGCCGGACATTTTGGGATGAGTGCATGCACCGGTAAGATCGAGCAGAATCGTGGTCTGTTCCACCCCTTGACATACACTGCATGCAAACGGACCAGCATTCTTCGCGGAATGACGAGTGAACAGATGTGTTTCACATTTCACGTGTCCGCTACAATGCAAGCACCTAGGGGAAGCGCACTTTGGTTTGTTTGTTTGTGTGTTCATTCTGCAAACCACATCATCAACCTTTTCTTATTTATCCACTGTATGATTTGCACCTGTAGTGATATGCTAATTAACTCCACCGTGCATGTGTAGAACTTGTCCGTTCCGCGTCAACAATTAGACGTATGCAGACACAAACACACTGTGAATACGTGGCTCTGTATAGTAAGTAGTGCCAATGTGTGGTCACTTCAGATGGAAGAGAGCAAATGAAGGAACATAGGTAGTAAATCCATCCGACAATCCATTCATCCTGTTTGTCCGGCCGAATCACTTGAACACGAGCTTTTGATTTAACAGCTGTATATCGGGTATAATTAGACAGGTGTATAACAGCTTATTTATCCGTAAATATATGTGGATGAAAAGGTGCGAACAAGCTTAGTATGCGCACGAAGCACTTCTTCTAATATCGGCATATGTGGATCCAGACGACAACCACATGTGCTCGTCAGACGGAGTGTTTAGATACTGACTTGCTTGTATGGTTCGGAATCAACACGTGCTTTTGTACGAACGTGTACGAAACCTGTCTCAAGTCTTGTTCCCGTTCGTACAGTGGAATCATGGGCAATGCAAGCCAGGATATTTAATCAGCTGACGGGTTGCTGAGACCTACTGAATTCGAAATCTAGTGTTGAATGTGTGCACTTTCCTACAAGTAAGTTAATGATGTCTGTGTACAACACGTTGACTCAATAATCCATTTTAGGGAGTTCACCCAATAAACGTCGGATTCCTAACGGGATGATTTTCATCCATTCCCCTGGAGCACCAACATTAGGGAACGGCCAAGAATGTCTCATCTGCTTTGTACAGAAAAATGTCGTCCTCAATGATGTGTTACTTTTCAAGCCACATGTCAGCATTCGATTACCGGTATCAGATGATTCCTGTCCCATCTAAGTGCTTGTGTTTCATAGGTTCGGTAAACCTGGTTTATTTGCTCAGTATTTACCTGGTAAATTGTCAGTCATAACAGCGCCGTGCATGGGATAAGAGCCCTGACTTCGCCCACTGCAACCTAATTGATATGTTAGTGTGACCGTAGAACTCGGACACCCAGGCGTAGATGAATTGACGCACGGAACAGGGTCAGTGCTACCAGACATTGAAGCAGGACAATTCTGCCTCTGAAACAGCCTGAGTTAATCTGCAAATGGAGTGCAACAGTTCTGAATCAAGATGGTTTGATCACTTGTACGGCGGCAACATGTCAAATTACAAAAATCATCTACTTCTCATCAATAATCGAAATATCACTGAACCAGTTGACGATTTCCATGAATTCAACTTAGAGAGAAGTCCTAACCGAAGGATTATCGGTTGGAGTCAACAGGACATTTACTATGTCTCCTCTGGAAGCGATCGGGACCACCTAGTTATTACTCACAAGCGAAAATGGTTAAACGTTCAGGTATGATAGCTCGTTCGTACCTAATGTGAGGCCAATGGCGCAGTGGTCAACACTGTTGCTTCAGGAAATCGTGACCGTTTTTCTAGTCCCGGCTGTGACAAGGATATACACTACTGACGAGCTCCAGAAAGGGCGAATCTCAGGTCTAGTGCTTCTTTTCGCAAGGAGCTAACTGGAAAGTCTGAGAATGTGACAGTTGTGATCAGTTTTGGGTGTTGTCCAATTTGTGTGAAAACCAGAGTTCTGTTCTACTTATCAGTAAGTCACAGAGAGCTTAAGCTGAAAAAATCCGGGACACTTACAAGGCATTTTTCAGACTGATAATCACTCATCGACAGTAGACGATATGCAACATTACTGATTGGCTAAACCAAGTAACCTTTTCTTTCATTGGGGGGGGTGATACAGTAGACCGAGAATCTCTGTTGTTTTTCCGAAAACAAAGCTTTTAGATACATTGTTCAAACTGCACTATGCGAAAAACGTGTGTACCGTATTAAAGGTCTTGTTAATCATTTTGAAAATAATGAATCTTATCATTAATCGTCGTCTTCGGTACCGGTGATATGTGGGCCTCATCTGCTTAGTAAGAAAGTTCAACTTTCAGATGAAACCCTGCTCGATCGGTTAGATCAATGATTTTTATGAGAAGAATGAACCACTATAGCGACATTCACGTAGGACTGACCTAATGCAGTGGCCGAAAGCAAAATATGTCAACATACACACATGGCTATTGCTGCACCATTTGTTATTCGACCAACCACTTCGTGTTCAGCATAAACCTGGAGCAATTGGATCAAGTGACTTTTGCAGCATAGCCGGCTAGTTGATGGATACATAGGTCAAAGTAAAAGAAAGTAGGCTTAGAATCAATAACTGTGTCACATGGACACAAATTGATGGAGTGAACGACGGTTTACTGAATCACCGGGATCCGTTCGTATAAAGGAATGAGAGAGACGTAACTTAGGTGACTACCTTGGTTGCGTTGCTATTTTACAAGTCCGAGGTAGCCAGCGCAATGTAGAACGTACTAGTGTTGTAGATCTGAAGCGACGCATCGCATCCCGTATTCCGCCCTACCGCCACCAGCACCACCACTACCTGTGTTTGGGTGATTGTGAGCGGTGGTAGAATTGCCAACGAGATTTCCAGAGGGAGTGACAAACTGCAAATGGTGTGCGGAAGGTTGGATACCATTGCCTATGTGTGAGAGTTGTAGATACTGCTTCAGGTGTAATTTCTGTTGCTGATTTATAGAGGAGGGCTCATTCACTACAAACAAACGTATCCTTTCCAAATGGTCATAATCCACGTTATGCTCCCCATCCATATTATGTTTAGTGTTTGAAGTACTTGTTCGCAGAAATGCCCTGTCAGACACATAATCAACAGCATAGTTCAAACTCTGAAACAATCATCGGAACATGCCACACAGGAACCGGTAATCCGGTGCACTGTCGAACTTCAAAGAGGGGGCGTAGTGTAAATATTTCCGAAACTCTTCAGGGTATCCCTTGCATAATTTTTTTTGGTGTAGTGTTCAGTTTTTTTTCATAAATACGCTCATACTTCTGCTTCATCGTGTGGACCTTCAGACCTTGCCATGGTAAGTGCCCTCTCATGAAGTACATGAAGATATATCCTAAGGACTCGATATCATCACGCCTGGACTGTTCAATGCTCTCGTGGACATTAATGCTGGCGTGCCGGGCGGTCCCGGTAAGGATTTTGTCCTCCCTGTATTGAATATGACCCCTTGTGCGATGTTCCCTGCATTTTATTGCCAGACCGAAGTCCACCAAGAACACTCTGGAGCAGGACCCACAAACGCTTGTACGTCTGCCACGTCAGGATAAGGTCCTCCCGAAAGTGATTGAAGCTCTGGCAAGAGGCGTGAGAATCCCCACAAATACTAAGGATGAGGAGCTGAAAATAATCGCATCCCAATGGAGAAGAGTTGGCTTAAACAGCGCAGGCGCATTGACATGGCAGCATGGCGTTGGGTGCCCGTGCTTGGTAGTCATCCCGAGACAACTGGGGAGGAAAGTGGTGGCAGACTGTCATGAAATGGCACACACCGGATGCACTAGAACGTACGATCTGCTGCAACAATGAGCATATTGGCCGAAGATGAAAGAGGATGTGACAACTTACGTGCTTGCATGCCAACAGTGTCAGTCACTGAAAGGCGACAATCGGGGAGCCTAACAACCCTTACAGCCAATACCAGTCTCCGAAATCGGTGAACTCTGGTCTATGGATCTTATGGGCCCATTTCCACTGAGCGCCCGCGGTAGCCAGTACGTTCTGGTCATGACAGAACACTTTACCCGTTGGATCGAAGCGACTGGCGTTCCGGATCAGAAAGCATCTACGGTGGGATACATGGCGATGAAGTACACTGTAGCAAACCACGGTGTACCAAAGGCCTTCTTGACGGATCAGGAAAAATGCTTCGAAAGCGAGGAATTTCGAGCACGCATGCAACAATTGGGAATCAAGCGCATTCGAACGACGCCGTATCACCCATAAACGAATGGCCTAACTGAACGTAACAACCGAACGGTCGAACAATGGTTATCAGCCAAAGGAGGAGAATGAGAGTCTGCGTTGCCACTGGTGTTATTGGCCAACCGGGCATCTGTGCAGGCGAACACGAAGAAATCTCCATTTCAATTGATGTGCGGTAGAACCCCCGACTTCCAGTGGATCAGGACATTGGAATATGGCCAGAGTGCTCTGATTCCACTAAAGAATTGGTTGCCGAAAGAGAAAGAGCCAAACGCAATCTGAAAATATCGCAGGCACGCACAAAGGAGCAATCTGCAAGGCAACAGTTCGGCAAGACTAGAATGTTCAACCTAGGAGAACGGGTGAAATATCGAGATTATCGGAACACGGGTGCCAGTGGGCCAGGATCAAGGAAACGTTTGCTCAAATGGAAAGGTCCATATTTGGTAATATCCAGAAGGGGCCCAGTATACACGATCAAGAAGAACGACGAGACGAAACGAATGCACGCCAGTGAGTTAGCAACGTGGCACGAGATGCCGGCGCGACGAACCAGAAGATCAATAATCCGGGAGGAAACATTGCGTCGATTGGAGAGGATTCGTCGACAATTGCAAAGGAACCAAGGAACATCAGGAAGGGAGGAGTGTTGTATAACAGGCAGTTTCGTCGTGAGTAGTATACTACTCACAAGTAGTGTAGTACCC
This sequence comes from Paragonimus westermani, assembly GCA_008508345.1. Taxonomy (NCBI): domain Eukaryota; kingdom Metazoa; phylum Platyhelminthes; class Trematoda; order Plagiorchiida; family Troglotrematidae; genus Paragonimus; species Paragonimus westermani. The sequence goes on along the minus strand of QNGE01000233.1, from coordinate 283,017 downwards.
ACAGGCGACATTCAGGAACAAAAGGACAAGCCCCGAACACGACGGACAAGAAGAGACTATTGGAACAGTGTGTACATGCAGTGTGAGAACTTTCACCAAGGCGAATGACAACGTACTGTTACCCAATGTATGTGAGTGCACGTCTGTTGTGCAAATGAGTGTACGCGTTTGTGGTTTGGTTTTTGTCATGACCTGTACGGAAGTTTGCGCACTAAACCGACTTGCTGGCCGAGCGTCTTTTGAGGACACCACACTATTCACAATATCGCACAGTTTTGACAATGATCCACGTCTTTGATACAACTATACGCAAGCACATAGACATTCGCACTCGCCCAATTGAGAATGATTTAAATGGCAATCAGAGATGAGATTACGTCCATAGTTGAATACATATATTAACTTGGAAACCAGAGGTGCCTTGATTGCTCGTTTACTTCCTTTCTGTAACACGGTAATAGACCAGGACCAAAACCGTTGATGGCAATTGGTATACTAGCAAAATGGACGCCGAATACAGTTTGAATGTATGCAAGGTAAATGTGCACTTGAAACCATCAACCATCCAGACAAAGTAATCCAGTTACTAGCTTCATCATAGTTTTCGCGATTCACCAACGGTTTTTTCCAGGAGGAGATTTCAGTAGGAGATCATCTACTTGGAGCAACAAACTACCATTGCAATGAAAGCAGTCTGTTTGGCCCCGAGCTGTCACGATTCATCAAACCTTCCAAGTAGTAATACTAAAAATGAGTGCTTATTGAACACATTAAGAAAGATGGGTCGTTCAAAGCCTAACTGAATTCCAATCGTTCTTGTTGGGAGAAAACCTGACCTTGATGGACAGAACAAATATCTTGATGCCGCTACCATTTATGGAAACAAGTAGGCGGCCATAAAAATCTGAGCGTCTGATATGAGGACAGGTGTCTATCGAAGCGACAATCCAAACTTATAGACTGGGTATTACGGATTACGGGTACAACGGAAGTTAGCGCAGTGAGTCGAATCCAATCTGGACGACTGTGATTGCACGATGTCCACAAAATGTCAACACAGAACCTTAGTATTTAGCGGTGAAAGAAACCCTAGGAACTGTTCAGCTAAGAGCAGAGTAGACTAATTACTTAAAGCTAGATATGACGTTAAATAGGTCTTTCTTAAAGTGGCGTAATGATTCAATTTTTGTATTTACCGTGTTTCTTAGGCGAATTCCCAACGCCACCAATTCACTGTGTGCTCGTCTATGGGAATTCAGCTGCTAAGTATTGTAAGCCTAAGGCCTCAACACTGGCATCCCAGAAGTAGGCTGATCTCGACGTCAAATGCTGACGAAACGGCTAACGTTTTGACTGCTGCCGGTTAGCAGGACGAGCAATTTTTCCACCGCATCGACTGCTTTCTGGTGTATTGTGAGGCACAAGCATGTGACAAGTGCTTTCGGTTTCAGTGTCGAACCCCAGCAAGGTCATGAAACACTTTCCCTTGAAGGAGGCTTTCCGGTGCTTTTGCCAAACCAATGTAGTCAGACCATTAGTCACCGGCGTAAATCGAAGCCCTTAATGGAAAAATGTCAGCAGGAACTAATTTAGCGGCTTCCTGTGGTGACTTATCTGTTGAACTCAGTGCTTGATAAACTGTGCGTAACTTGCAGCCCATTGTAACACTAAATATTAACCAAACTCTCGTTGGCATTACAGCTTGTGCTTTGCGGCAAGCAGAATGAAAGCCACTGTTACCTTGTCCGTAGTCCCTACCAAGTAAGCCCCTGAAAACACCCTCTAACACGTACCAACAACCTCTTGTCTTGATCGTTAGCTTGCGGGTAAGGCGGGGGCGGTTATGTGCGCCAGATGCTGGTGTGGTATCAAAACCATTCAGAATGTACCGCAGCCAAGCTCCTTCCGTTTTCCGACACGTGTATATCCGAAAAACCATGTTCGCAATCGACTTGACCCTCTGAACCGGTGATCGAAACATATGTTGTCAGAATGATTGCCACTGTCTCTGCACATTAAGTAAGAGTTGACCATAAACTCGATCTGAACGAGTAACATCGGCTGCTGTACTCGGTCTCAAGGTACAGGATTCTGCCCGTTTATAGCTTGACTGCCTGCTCACAATTCAAACATTGCTGGACCTGAGCTTCAGGATGACCAGACAACCAGATGTAACAGTAAGCAATCTCTTACATCCTGATGGCGTGAAGATAACCCGAACGAGACTGATATTGAATAAAAAACCAATGATAAACTGGAATTAACACTCGACTGATAGAACTGAGGCAGCAGTTAATGACGAGCAACGAATCACAGCAGTCGAAAGGGTGTTGGAATTTAACCGATGGTCGATCCGTCGACCATTTCTTGTCGATGGACACGCTGAAGTGGTTGAGGCTGTTGTATGGTGTTTTTGAGCCTTGAATAAGGACCACAGTAACTAGGATTTCGCAGATGATTTCTAAAAACTGGTGGCGTGCGTCGTCCTCAAATATCAGTGTTCTCCACTGTGACATTGGTGAACGCTGATGAGATGGGGCAGACCAACAGACTGATCACTGACGTCTACACGGAAGCCATAGACCATAAAATCATATAAGCAGGAGATTTCTGCCAACTTTTGCACTCGAGTGGCGAATTGTGCTGGAAAACCGAAGGTGGGTGGCGACGGCTCGTGGTTCGGTAGCGGGGAAATCTGCCAGCCATAAATGATTTTGCGTAGCTTCTTCACCGCAGAAGTGATGATCAATGTCTCCGTCACGATCAGACCATGGTTTCATCTACCCCCTTCGACATATGTGCACATTGGTTAATGTCTCTCTCGAATCCCCCCTGAAAAGATGTGCAAGATGATCACACCCATATCACAGTGATCAAGACTGAAAGTTTGAAGCATAATGAATCGACTGGCGATCAGAGTTGGAATCTTCTTTGGACAATCAAAGGCAATCTTGTTTCCCGTATGTCTGCACATCTGATGTTGGTAGCTGATTAAGGCTTGGACATCACGCAGAATCACCAAGAAGGCACCGTAGTACTAGGTGAGGGCAGAATAAGACAACAGTGTAAAAACGACCTTTGGTTTCACAGCATTTAGATGGCATATGTTTTCAAGATTTTGACGGTTATCCCAGTTGAAACATGTGACTCGGACAGGTGATATCTGCAAGAGGGACTGTTGGTTTTCTGCCTAACATTGGAAATCCTGCTGATGAATAATATGAGGTACCGGGTCGAGAAATTCCCACTACCCCGTAGTCTGGCTACTCAGCTTTAAGTGTCAACTAGCCACCCAGCCTTACCCGAAAGGTCAGTAACTACTGCGTTGAATGATTGCTGGAAGGTGTTGCTAGCAGTCTCGGCTCCAGGCGGAAACCTGGTGTACTCAAACAAACCTATTGATACTAATTGTGTTAGTCGAGTTCTAATCGCAAGTGATGATGTGAGTGATGTGCAGTAAGAGATAAGTACCAAAAAATACAGCTGCTTTGAGCTGTTGATCTACAGCAGTACGACGGGGTAGAGTAACAGTCAGCTTGGCTGCCGGAAGAGAGCCGTAGAGTGGCTTTTGGTGTAACAGCTAAGAGAATAGTAATCTTGGAACATAAAGCCACTAGTTAAGTGGTCAGGTTGGATTGATTCGTAAAAACGATAGAAGACTATGCCCGGTTCCACATAGCTATTACCGGGGGATGAACTAGGTAACGGTGACAGACTCAATAAAGTCAGAGGATCATGAATATGCCCAGCTTAGTCATGAGAAAAAAACGCGTAGCAAACGGGCTTGTTTTCAGTGCTTCATCAGGCTAAATACAACACATCTATGGGTTCGCTGGGGATAGTATGTCCGTGGGGTGAGGTATGGTGATCATTAATGTTCAGTCAGCCAAACTCGTGAAATCTAGTTATGTAGCGCCAGTTAATTGGGTTGTAAACGTTTTCGGAAAATCGGCATTCCTATGCAACAGATCGATCCGGGCTATCGATACAGGGCCACAGAAGGTTCAGTGTTTTGGTCAGACGTTTTTGTGAGCATAACGGCGACGAATGTAAGCGGATTGCGATGGCTTCTGCAGTGGCTAGTAGACGACGTTTGATCCACTTTGATTGCGCTTCACCGACTCGATAGATAGGCTTGAACGAATCGGCCGGGTTGATCAGATGATTCGATTCCACCAAATGAGTAGTGACAGCTGACGAGCAAACCTTTATCGATCCTCAAGCTAGCCATGCCGGATGATGCTCCCGCATGCGTTCAGATAGTCGCCTTGTTGTGCGGTCTATGAAGCTTGTTCCACAGGAACAAACGGAACGGTAATCACAAAAAGAAGCAGCATGTACAGGCAATATATCTTTCAGCTGGGGACGCACACACCAGTTTAGCGCTACATAACTAGAATTCATGAGCTTGACTGACTGAACATTAATGATCAACATACCTCACCCCACGGACATACTATCCCCAACGAACCCATATAAATATGTTGTATTTAGCCTGATGATGAAGCACTGAAAACAAGCCCGTTTGCTACACGTTTCTTCTCATGAAGTCAGAGGAGACTGGGAGAATAATCAGCCAAGTAGCACAGTCCATCATTGCAGCTTTTCAAATTGATACTGGACTACACGACCGTCCACTTAAGTGCGCTAATTAATCGCACGCGCTGGTTGCCGTTCAAAATTGGTGGGTTGGACAGTTGCCTGATGATCACTAGAGCCTGTCAGGAATGACTAATGTTTGAGGCCGACGTTAGTCGATTGGAGGCCAACGAGCTTCCTGCGATCTGCGATGCTGACTTGGAAGGTGTTTAGACAATGGCGTGATCTGTCGACCGAAATCGAGTCCACAGAATGTTTTCCATTCGGACAGAGGCTGGATAATCTTGATCAATAAACGGTGGCTGCCAGAGGGCCCGGTGTTCTCGGCTGTGTTGCGCGGTTGACAGATATTCTACTAAAACTGACTGAACTTGGGGACAAGTCATGCATCACAGTGGGCGTATACGAAAGTGGCCTTCTTTGGGCTTTGGCGATGCCTAGAGAAGACGGTGTAGGAGCTTGTGACTTGAATGAAGAGACTGCCTGGATCAGTCAACTTAGTCATTTGGCTTGCTGCCTCCAGTGGTTCTTGGAGTTGGATGAACGTTCATGTTCGTCAGCAAATTGTCAGTACCTGTTGTCTGGTTCCTGGCCGATCTTGGTCAGAAGTCTGATCCAACAGTCAGTTAAGTGCTTCGACTGTCAACAGTAGCAGAATACCAAATATCGAGCATCGTACCCAGTGAACCGATGAGTGTGAACTGCACCCACTCAGTGTTGACTAATCTACTTTACATATAAAAAAAGCACCAACTTCTCGTTCAGCCGACTGTACATGCTAAAGACGCGGGTTGAAGAGGGATGCGCCGGCTCTACCAATCTTCTCCAGCTTCTGGGTACTATCCCAGAAATACTGCGGGTAAGTTATTCGGCATGAGGAATTCATTTAGGATAGTGAACGTGCTCTGAACAGTCAAGTTGTCACAGCATCATGCAGAACTCCCTGCAACCATCCTGGATTGCCAGTTCGGCGAAAGCAGATCATCCTATCTCTTATACTGAGACTCAGAAGAGATGCCAACCTGGAATCACACAGAAAAGCAGAGATGTCTGTGACAATAGGATTCGAAGACGGCTGATCGGTAGAAGGAGAAGTCTATCCCAGTGGACGGGAAGTATTTCTGTTTGCCGGTCTATGTTACCACTGTCTACCTCAAATCGGAGCCAGTTAACATAGTTTACTAACAAAATAAAGCCAAGTCGCCAACGAGTTTAGGAACAGCACGGCGGGTGGGAGTAAAGATAAGACCACAGAAAAGGACTAAAGTGAATCCCGAAAATGACGCTGAAGAAAACAGTGAGCCTAACTTAACTTCGACGACCGACAAGGCGTAGCGTCCAGAACACTATGCCCAAACCATTGGTTACTAAACGCAAACGAGGAAACTCTAACGGCTGGTATGAGTTTCATAATAGTGGCGTGTAAATTGCAATCGGCATTTCAAAGAACATAGCAAAACGAAATCAGTTTCCGAAAATTTGGAATCGTCGCAACAACACGGTAGTGATTGATTTGTTCCTCTCCTGTGAAGTCAACTTCTCAACTGCCCCCTCCCCGGGGGTTGGCTCTGCAGGGAAGGAATTCGTACTGTCAGATGATTGCACGCGGTCTGGTAAACCGGACCACACGAATATTAAAAGAACCATAGGCGCTTGCGAAATTGTCAATGTCATCAATACACCTATCGTGCTCATTACTAAACTTGGCTCTGTATAATAGAGCTTATTAGCATAAGCTGAACGTTGACTCTGGCAGGAACTGAACAGATGAACCCCGATGTAGCCCTTACTAAAACAAACTAAGCTAATCGTGGATTAGTAACTGATACATACCCAACGGTCAAAATAAGCGTTAAATTTCGTTTGCTTCAACCAAAGTGTTGAGGTTGTAGATGAAATGTGCAAGACGCAGAGCAGTTATCAGCTGGAACAAGTTTACATGAGAGTCAACTGCTTTTCACTAAACACGTGGATTTCGCAGCTGTAACTCGATCTCATCAAATTGAAGGTTTTTGACAGTATGGCCTAGTTTTGTGGACGTATTTCGGAAGTTTATTCATTCAGTAGCAGCGAAACAGGGTGTGTGGAGCGGGTTCCGACTGGAGTGTTCTACCTACTATTATTGAATCACTTTAATAGCGGGTTAATTATAAAATCTGAATAAACCATAAGCAATTGTTAGGTAGCTTTCTTTAACGTATCAGTTCAGGAGGACGGAAGATTATTTTGTTCTTATCAAATAGATTAAGAAAACAAGAACGCTGTTTCTTGGTTGACTGACTACAGAATTTCAATTTTTAAATTAATTTTCCAAGCCAATCTGTAGAAGAATTCCCATGACAGTTACTAGTCACTTAACACTTTAAACATATTTCAGTAATTAAGGCATCCCTTGAGGTCTGAAGATGCAGTTGCGGCACAATCAAATAAACACTGGTGTAAATACCATGTTCATGTTATAATCCTCTGAATCATTCTTGTCAGATGAGACATAGCTTTAACGTGCAACAGGAAGACACGTACTAGTTGCATTTCAGAGTGGCACCGGAATACCAACCCACCGTCTAAGCTCGGGTCACGTAATCAGAAACGGATGAGACTGAACCAAGTGGCCGTAGGAAGAAAAAAGCAGCTGAAACAGCTAACGACAAACAGATCAGAACAAAATACACTTACTATGGTTCAACAGAAACTTATTACAAGGCTGTACAATACATCGTGATTGGTCCTCCACACCAGAGATTCTGGCTCGTAACTGGAAACAAGACACAGTCAGTGGTCTGTACATAACGTGGTTTATCAAATCCTCAAACGCACTTTAACTGCAGGCCGATTCAGACGTTCCATTTAGTACCGGTAGACGTCCGCCATGGGGCCTGGCCATTTCCTATTTTCCTAATGTGAATGTTGCTTCAAACTGTTGTCAGTAAACTTGTTATTAACATAGCAGCAGGCTGATGAGTTAGGATTAGGCATTTTCTCTTCAATGTTGCTGAACTATACTTGTTTACTGACTTCACTTGTAACCCGGTGACAAAACAGCGTCCTTCCCTGTTTACTTAGTAAAAGGTAAACAAATGCTGGATGACTTGTTCCGCATTACGCCACAACTCCTTGCCTGATTCGACCTCTTGTTATGTTGACCATTATTATTTGTTGGTGGTTTGAAATGCAAAATTATGAGCTAATTTCTTGGATAGTTCCAATCAGGTTTGGGGGAGATTTTCATGAGTAACTGAACTCAGTCGACCATCGAGCAGTCAAACTGGTCCTTCCAAGTGAAGGGGATGGAGGAATTTAAACCCGCTTGGTTCGACTTGTGGGGTTTACGTGATGATTTAGAAAAATCCCATGTATATAGGCTGCGGTAGTCCACTGCTACGGTGACTGTTATTGAAATTGTGTGTACCACAAGATAATATGTGCGACTTTCTTCCATGCTATCGTTACTTATTTCGTACGATTATATACGAAGATCTGACATAAAATGAAAAACTTCCCGGTGCAACTGATGGCTCTTCCGACTCTGTGGATGAAAAAGTTATATCATGTGAAAAGGATCACTAAATTACGTTACGGACTACTGTATTAATAACTATGTTCTTATAAAATTCTGATTTCTTCACCTGGTTCATGTCTGAATAACGACGAACAGCTATAACATTTCCAAGTCAGGTCCTCAAGGTTGTCATGGAAACGTGTAGTTAAATGGCCGTTAGACGCTCCATCCTCATGTGTTGCCTCCACATATATCACGGCCTTCCGTGCGAGATCCCTCGAAGAGTAGCTAACCCACGGAAAGGATAATCAAGGGGGGTGCGATTTTTCACCTGAAGTTTAACATAATCGGTCGTTAAATTCCCTCACCTTGCACCCCTACCTCGAGTGGACACTCCTTCTACTGAGTGGGATTTGCAGTCTGTAGCTTTCATAGAGTCACTGAAGAAATCCAGTGCCGCTAAACGCTCGTGTGTTTTCCAGTGGTGCTGAAGTACAAAACGGTTACTCTGAGCCTCTGTGAAGGTGGTTTGCTTATGTGCAGTGTATCAGTTTGGCAGCATCCACCTGACATACCCAGAGATGGTGAGTACGCACGCATAAATTTCATGGGTCAAGCTACATTAACATGTATGTCGCACTTGCAGTACATGTTTCTTTGCTCATCACAATGTAGCAGTTTCCGCATTCGCTTGGCGAGCGTCAAAAAGAAATGCGTAAGATTTATGTTGTTGTTTTGTAAATACAAATGCTCTGCTTAATCGTTTGAGCCGCGTTTGGAATAGTCAATGTGACCCAACCACTAGTCACGACATATAGGCAAATATCAAGAAAGAACGCCACCTGCGTATGCGGTAGCAAATGAAATGCGTAAATATGTCATGGCTAAATTCGCCAGAAAAACGTGACGGAGCAACGGATGTTATCCTTTTTTAACACAACGGAAGTTCTCGAATTTTACAGGGAAAGACAAATGCCGAGAGAAATGCACTCAACTGTAATGTTGACAATACACTAACGCAAATAATTACGAGAAACAACGGGGTTGTTAAGAAACCCGGGTGAACGAGAACTCCCGTATCCACGTCGAATCACTTTTCAGAACACGCGGTGATATATATATATATATATGTGTGTGTGTGTGTTTGATAACGGTATCAGTGCATGAACTCTGGAGAGGATGGTATCGAGGTGGAGTACCGGACGGACGGGCGTCTGTTGAATATCCGACGATTTGGCGCCTCAACCCGGCTGCAGACCTCAAGGATGTGGATGCTTCTGTTCGCCGATGACAGCGCCTTGCTAGCGCACAGCGAAGAAGAGCTGCAACGTCTAGCTACAGCATTCGCTTCGGCAGCATCGAAGTTCGGGTTGGACATCAACACAGGTAAGACGTATTCGTTTTTTCAGCCTTCTCCTGGTGGAGGTGCTGCTTGTGTACCTCCACCCGAAATTCGCATCGCTGGAGACACTGTGAATGGCTGCGGGGATTTTTGCTACTTG
>QNGE01000233.1:189794-272971 GCA_008508345.1 Paragonimus westermani | reverse complement strand
GTCTTATTCCTTCGGGTTTACACTGGATATGTGGTGTGTTGGTGGAACTGCAATTGGTGCAGCGCAAGCCAGTTGCAGTGATATATAAGCGCAGGCGTCCTTTGGCTTCGGTCACTGTGACAGGCTAATCCGAATCGGATGCCGCCAACCGTTTGATAACGGACCCCAGTGCGGATTTGAAGCGTCACAGTAAATCGTTCACTACCCAGTGTGTGCCTCTTTTTCGACTACTTTAAATATACATATATATACATATACATATGATATTCAGAAGACCACCACTCTGTTACAAGAGCATTGTTTCACAACAGGTGCTTCACAAAACGTAAGTGAACAGGCATTCGTGCGAGCAGTTGTTGGTCTTCCACTCATTTGAGGCGCTCTAACACGAATTCCAAAATATGAACTAAATAGAATAACGTCTTAAACGATGATGTGTGGAACACATTTCAGTGTGTGCCAGAGGTGTGCAACGATTAACGATTTGCAAACAATTTGAACAATGGCCTAACACGTGTATTTTGTTGAACTACTACTCTGTATGTTAGTGAGTAGTATGGGTTCCCCATCCGTTGGATAAAAGAGCTAAGCAAAAGGTTACTCTTTTTAACGGACAGCGACGGAAGATCATAGTTCAACACAACTAATCTTGTAAGAATTGGCTTTGCTTACGATTTCAGTCAGTGATAATGGAAGTCGGGGAAAATAAATCGTAATTGGCTGGAAGAACTAAGTAGTGTTGAGTAAACACGAAAATATTTTGTTCTCCTAATATAACTGTACAATTTATTTGTGTACTTTTCTTAAGAACACAAAATCGCGACAAAGTTTCAGCACACTGGCCTAGACACTTACCAAAAGCGATGCTGAAGGGAAGGAAATGACTTTTTGTGTGCATAATGTAGCGGCCACCTATTTCAGCTGGAAAACACATTTCGGTAGGGCGGATGCAACATTTAGCCACTTTAATCAGATGTCTATAGGTGAATTTGATAAGCGCTGTGTATTGACCAAAATAACCCTGGGACAGTATTCCCTATATGGTTACCCGCAGGTGACGTAGTTGACACTTTCTGCCAAATTAACCCAATGATTAAGCTATTACACACAAATGATTGGTTCCATTACTCGTACTGGGTGTCTACCAACCTCGAAAAATATACACGTGGGTTTCTGCACTGGTCAGCGGATTGCACTAACATTAGTTGTTACCCAGTCATGTTGGTAAGGATTGACTCTATGCACTTGAGATCGGAATGTCTCCTGTTTGTTCTGTATTGGTCACATCTGTACTTTCCGTCACCTCAACGCGCTTTAGCTACCACGGTCTCTTGGTGCTTGTAAACTCAGCTCGGTTAAGACCCTTGTTGATGTTCGGTGAGAACTGCTTATGTCCATACTGCATACCACTGTGCTAGGACGTAACACTGATTGGACGAGTCAGAAGTCTGGCATAGCAACACCAGAGATTCATCTGCGAGCTGTGTTAAAGTTACAATGAGCCATTTGAAAATAGAGTCAAGAAAAGCAAGAGTGACGCAAAGTCTCTTAAATTGGGAAAATTAGTTTTGTCCGTCAGGTTGATCAACATTCAGGCTCAAAAGCGCTGTAACAGACAGAAGGAAGTGCTGTTATATCAGTCTTTCACTTGCCATTGTAGCGACTTTTAGAGCGGAGAGAAATTTTGGTTAGTGGTAAGAAAAATTTACCGCAATTTCGGACTGCAAGTATCAAACACCCATACCGCCTTCCTTCAGTGTGGTTACGTGCGAAAGCTTTAAGAGATAGCAGCAGCTCATCATCATCAACTTCAGATCACATAAAAGTGTGATCGAGTGTATGTGCAATTACTACTTCCGCTTACGCGACAGAACACAGGCACCCCCACCTAAGAAGACTGTCAGTATGTCTCGGATATTGCCAGATGCGCCTCATGCTAACACCGGGTCGTTGTATAGCAGAGGTGTCAACACAAATGACCCGTCTAATAGTTATCATGACCAACTTGGCCAGTGGTGTGAGGACATGGCAACTGTGGTGAGGACAACAGATGCAAACATGCCGGCAGAGACACACTCACGCGACAGGGTAGACAACACACCAGAAGCGTGACCCACTTCTCTTCCACTGACGTGAGTGACTACACCTTCAGGTGGTCACAAAAGCGTCCTGTCTACCTGATAGAAAAAGCTAGGGTAAAAAGCCCGCGCTAATGTGGTCTGGGTAGGGGTGGTCCGGGTGTGATGGTGGCGGTGGTGAATAGATGATGTAAACACTGACAACAGGCTAAGATGTCTGTGTCATTCGGACACCAGGGTAAAATAGATGGGTCGGCTAAGTTGCTAGGTTCATTACGACGGGGACATGACATTTAGGGGTCACTGATGTGCATATACTGGTATTCATAAGTGAGGGGTGTAATGTTGAGGGTAGAGAACGGGACTAGTCTGCGAGATTAATGTATTTCGGGATTATGTGTTTTGAAAAACTAATTGGACTTAAGTGGTGCTTAAAATGGTAAGTTGTCCGTTCGACTGGTAAGCGGCTAGAAAACCGATTAGCGTTTCATAGACCTGATTTAGGTTTATAGTTTGCCGAATGCTATATTGCGAGGAACCAATCTGTTATGTGTATATATTTCCCGCTGCCAGATAGGCATCTCGGATCTTGTAAAGTTTACGGGTGATTGTTTGTGCAGACATTGAGCATTTTTGTCACAATTTCGAGCGTGAGGCCCTCAAACTAGTATGTGCTGTAGCCAGTAAACCAGTTGAATTGTACTGAATAGAGTTCTTTAAGTTCATGCTTATGACATATGACCGCGTACGGTGAAGATTAAACGTAGTCTGGACGACAGAAACAACTAGGGCAGATTGATTAACTTACTCCGGTAGAATAGATACTCAATCTGTATAAATGGTCACCATACTAACAGTGCCTGTTTTGAAAACTTTTGTGCGACAGTGGATTTAAAACAGTCCTGCTGCATCTTTCATAAAAGGAGGCCGTGTATATGGGGTTACAATTCAAGAGTCCACATCAGATGAAACTTTCACGCACAATCTCTCAAACGCAATCACTGAAACAACATATTTTTTTAATACTGCAAAGAACCGATGAGGTATCTGAAACTTGATGTACTGACCTAGGTGACAGGAAAACACCTAGCCGACTGGAAAGGTAAATTAAACCCAGGATGAGACGAAGAGTTGCATTACTGAGTGGTGCATATTGGCCAGGTTTCATGGAAGTTTATAAGCCGCGATCCCGACCGCCAACAGCTTCACTTGCCAAGAGGCGAATAACAGACAAGGATAGTACTGTTGACCTTCACATACTGCAGTACGAATAGAAAGCTAATGATTAACGGGGTTCGAAATACTGGTATCGACTCGAGAGGCAGAGTGTTACAATACGGCGCGTTCAGTCATACACTTGACAAAACGCCAGGTACGAGATTTACTATGCTACGTCAGTTATCAAGTAAACGTTAATGTCTTCACTGGTTCATCAAAATCTAGTGAGGCCTGTCAGCGTAATCGTAGTGTATAATAGCATTAACATCACATTTGAAACAGAAACACTACACTTTACAAGTATAATTTAGAAAAGTAAAGTTATGAGAAGGCGGAAAACAGTATTTTCAGGCAACATGCAGTAAGGTGATTTATTGTTGTCCAAACTGTGAATTGTCCAGTGTGTTGTGCAACATGCACCTTCGTTTGTGAGTTGCCTACTGCGAACAAGAGGATGGCCACGGACCAGAAGTGACTATTGGAACCTTGTTTACACAATTAGGGTATACGTCACTAAAGCGCATGACGACGCACCGCTGATCATGCAAATGAGTGTACGCGTTCGTTGTTCCATGTTTCTAAGTAGTGTATGCAAGATTTCGTGCAATATACTTCAAAGGTCAAGCAACTTATTGCGCTGGCAGCAGATATTTTAGGGAAGCTGTTTTTGTTCACAATAAAACAGATAAACCCTTCATCTCTTCGAAAGCTCCAGTAGAAAAATGTGACCAAGTGTCCCAATGACGTTGTCACAGTGAGAGGTAGAGTGTTCAATGCATTGAATGTAAACGACATTACAGTAAAGCAGTATGCCCATTATTTACTGTGCAAATAGACAAATACAAGGTTCGGAGTCTGTTACCCACCCGTCTAATTGTCTCGTGTGGAATCCACCAAATGATTCAGGGGATCGACTGCCCCGGCAGGATTCCTCAAACGGTTCACGCTGGAATCCACCAGCGCCAGTGGTGAGCATAGAAATTGTATTACTAATGAGTAATGTGGCAACTTTATGATTTTAGGTGAGACCCACCTGTGAAAAGTCAGGGCTTCGGCAGGATTCGAACCAGCGACAAACACAGCAGGCTGGTTCGAATCCAGCCGAAGCCCTGAATTTTCAGAGTTGGGTCTCATCTAAAATCATAAATTTGCCACACTACTCATTAGAACTACAAGGTTATTTTTTCTGAAAACAGGAACTTGTTGATAATAGTTGTTCAACACAATCACACACAACGCAGTGATTTGTTCAGGTGTCTGTTTGTTCGCTGGATGGTCCCGTAAAATTGTTCAAGTTTACCTGATTCTGCATTGCTTATTTTATGTCGTGTAACTTAATAATAATTGCTGCTACGATTGTTGTTAGTGTTTTTAACTCCTTGTAATTCATGCGGAGTTATACGGTCATTATTCACGAAATTCTCTTTATTGTAAACTATCTGTTGCACTGTTAACACCGTTCACGTGCCTAAGGATATACTTTTCTCAGTTATCTAATCTTCAACGCATTCAACAGAGCAGACTGTACTAGTTTAACTCACTTGTTTCCAACTAAGAAAGTGAGCCAATTTGACACGGCCTTACGTGTAAACAACTGTACCAGCGCACGAGATGCAAGTTATAGGAAAAATTTTGATACAATGTGTTTTTTAGAATACCATCCATATGGGGTTGTAGAAACAAAGGCGAATTATTGGTTCCACTTGAAATTAAACAGTGCTGAAGGCGAGGGCCTACAATGCAACTGTTTGTTACCAACCAAGTTACTCATGAAGATAACCGTTCACTTTGGGACATCTGTAGAATGGCAACATGCCAATTTTGCAATTACAAAACATCATACAAAATGTTAACGAGTTACATGTAAAGGTGTGTAAAGTGGGATAAAAAATGTCACCCGGAAAAAGTATAAGTATGGTTTATTACGAATATTACACACCTCTCTTAAGAATAGGGTACATGGTGTTTCGGGTTGCCCTGCATAAGGCTCATCTGTACAACCACACCCAACAAGGCTGGCCGATTCGAACCCACATTGGTTGCACAAAGCTCCCAAAAAGATTGTGACTTGGTTATCGGTCATACGTGTGGTAATTTCATGATTGAATTTTATTACAGATTTTGGTTCTGTCAACAAAGGAGAATATTTTCCAATAGAATTACGATTACGCTATGATAGCCAACCAAATTAGATGGGACTTCGAAACATGTATCGTGGTTTGTTTGTGAGGTGAGGATAAGGAAACCATTCCTATGCACTTCTGATAAATGTGAACCGTTTGACCAGCAATAACCTCACAACTGGATTCACTTGTGTCAGATAAGCATAACACTACTGGATATCTGGCAAGAGTGACAGTCTGGTAATGTCAACATGACAGTCAGTTCGCACTGGAAGTGGGCCATAGATAAGCCATTTGCGTAGCTGTCAGTTCTGCCCTCAGAAAACCGGAAGACAGTGAAGTCAGCGACTTAACCGTTCTCTCACTTGTCTAATTATGGATACCTGTATGCATTCACGTGCACACAGTTTAATCGCGAAATCTGTATAGACATGGCTCATTTCCTCAGGGCCCCTGAATATCGTCCAACCAGATCAACAGATAATGCACTTACTGGACGCACGTGTGCATCAGGTTATCGGCCCCATTGGCAGTCGCACGCGCTGTTAACTAGAACGGTCGGTGCGTGATTATGCCTGACGGGCGTTTTAATTGGTTCATTTGCCATCGCATATGGTATCCAGCTAACGTATGTGTGTGCATTTGTTCCGTCTGTCAGTGCATCCCCAATGGACAGGCCGATAGATGGGTGGTTGAATGATGTTGGATCGACTCGAGTGAAGTGTAGGTGTGATGTGTGACCGTCAGTCAAACAGTCCATTTTTTGTCAGACTGTAATGACCAGATGATTGGCTATCATTCAGCCCCCACTAACGTTCTTAGGATGTCCCCACCCAACTCCCCTTGCAAGTCAAACAATCTCTATGGTGCTGCTTGCGCACCTAGGGACCGATACACCCATCACCATCATACACGCACACACCGTTTCAAGTTGCAAATTAATGTCACTCCGATCTTGTTGTCTGCGTTCACTGTTAGTTTCGCGCTCACTTGTGAACCACATTCCGATAGAATTCTAGGCAGAGTGACAACAAGCCGCTTTTGTCGTTTATACGCTAACTGACACCCCCTCCACACATTGACTCGATCGTGTTCGGTCAACAAACCATTTTGTATGCGTATTAGGTAACACATCTGTCGATCGACAAATGATTGCCAATTTAGTGGCGGCTGATAGTTCGACGGCGAGTAATAATTATCCGGTTCAGTATCACACACATTCTGGCACGTTGAGCTTAGAGCGGAGCGCACCAACATTGTCGCCAACGGTACACCCGTCTTATCGGAGCAGGAAACCGCCGCTGACGCGAAATTCCACGATGGATGACTTAATTCAAACAGCGGAGGAAGACCCCAAATCCAGCCCTATCCAACGCATCTCTTCGACTGAGAGGAACACCGCGCGATTTCACTTAGCGAATTCGGGGAAACATTTGATTTCAAACCCTTCTGAACTGTCCAAGTTTGAAATGAGTGCCGAGTGTGAACCCAGGAACAGTGGGGGACAGATCCCAGATCTAGACGACCAAGATGGGCAACTGGTTGCTATGACACTAAACAAACAAATGCAAGTACTCCATCAGTTGTTGTGCAACAAACAGACACACGACGGTGATCCCTGCAATTCGCAAACGCATGTAGGCAACTGGTTTGAACAATGGATTGCAGGCACCAGAAAAAGCATTCCCACCTCTTTAAACAATGTTGTTCCAGCACACAGTCAGTCTGTGATATCAAAGCAAAATATCTGTCCCACGGTTGAAAGTGACAGTCTAGCTCCAACATCTCTTCATATTACTACGCCAAGTGTACAGGAATCTGGAACACAGTCAGCCAACTGGGCAGATTTATTACCAAAAACTGCAAGACTTCAAGGCACTCCATGCAAGCGCAAAGCTGCTTATGGGATAAAAGATATTCTTGGAGAGCAAACAACCGAAAAACATGAGGAAAAGTGTACTGACAACAGTGAACTTTCACATTTGTTGGCAGAGAAGCATGGCCTTCCTTGGGCATCCTTTCCTTTATGGGCATATTCTGGAGCATTCATGAAGTTTTACTCTAACTGGCGTGAAGCATCGCAGTCACAACAACCGTCTGGTAATGAAATGTTGTCCAGCTCTTTGTTGCCAGGCTTTGGTAAAACTGAAACTGAGCTTTTAACAAATAATCTCAACAACCGTTTGTCAAGCTACCCCCACAACAACTCCGTACCTACCACGGCAACAGATCTGTCTACTATCCAATCGAATCCACTGATCCAGGCCAAAAACGAGATCACCTCATTTTCCAGCCCGAATTGGTTCGGATTAGCATGCGGACTAAATGGTACTACCCACATGACTCCAACCAATCTGTCCATAAATCGCGAGCAGTCGTCCGTCATCCCTGGCCCGTTACAGTCCTCGCAGGCAGCCGCTGTTGATTCGGAAATAACAACAGAGCAGTTGTTGAACTTGGCCTCTGCTGCTGTCAGTCTAACGGCCACACCAGCTACATCGTACGTCCCTCACTTGGCGCCACCCGTTTCACCAGCATTGCCTACCCAGTTGCTAAATCTGATGTCCAATCCCACCGGCTTGTACGATCCCTTGAGACTGTTCGGCCATCCTTCGACGTTAGGAGAGTCATCCAATGCAGACAACATTCTTAATCCATTGGCAAGCTTGACGTCATCGCATGCACCATCCAATTTGTTTCATATGCCTTACTCACCTAGCCCGTTGGTGCATAGTCAATCATTGGCCCGAAGTGTTGGCAATGTATATCCGACGATTACCTGTCAAAATAACCTTGCTATGTGGTCTCGGACAAACGGTAAGTTAGCAGGTCTGTCAGAATTTTTTCAACTTGTAAATTTCTTGTTGCGTTTGACAAGAACACCCAGGGGCATTCAGTAGTTACTTGGATAACGTTGTAGCCCAGACAGTCGACAGTCATACCAGACCTATAGAAAACACCCGACATGTTTTACAAGTGTACTGTCTAGTCTAGTCCGTAAAAATATGATAGAAATTTAATGGTTGTTGTATACCACTGAGTGTACATAAAGCTTTCTGCTAAATGTAGCAACGAGTTACGTCTAAGTAACATATATGCGTCAGACTACCTGTTGAAGGTCAAGATCCGGTGGAAGTATTGCCTGATTGCTGTTCACGGTTGGCCCTGTTATGATCAATACAGCACCTCAGACTGAACTATCTTCCCCCAGGTTGAAGCAGAATCTGCTGTCCTGTAACATGAGAAACAATTCCGCGTTAGGGCACAAGAAGGATAATCACACGAGGAAGCTGCCTGAATCCCATGTGGCTACGTATAACATGGGTTATTATCATAATTATTGCTCTGGTTTGTCCAAACTGTAACAGTATTCTCGTATATTTATTCGTAACTACAAGTATTATAAATGGTGTTTCGATTACATAATGCAACCAAACGTTGAAATATTTTTTCGGCCAGACCAGCGCTTCAGTCCTGGATGATATTTACGTATCTGGTGACAATATGATCCACTGCATTTCAACGTAAAGTTTCATGTTTTACTCATCATTTCGATATATGGTTTATTATCACGCACTGGTATACACTGCCCATCACCATTTCAATGGGTCAGATGAAGGAATGGGGTGAGAAAGCTGAAACAAGGCGACTAAAATAATGATACCAAGGGTCTTGATCTGTATTGTCTGCCTCGCTGTCGACACTCTACCGAGACTGTTTCTGTCCTTCTTTTGACTAAGCTGACAGAGCGAGATTCGAATGGGCACTTTGATATTTTTTCACGCAAAAATTATGAAATATCAGATCACTGATTAAGCTTTCAGGTACGTTTATTCTTTCATGTCCACCGTGAGGTCACTGGCACGGTGGACATCATGGTTGTCTCGATAAAGCAAGACTGAGATTCCATCCCCCCCAACGGAGTGCAGATGTATTACTGATGAGCTCTGATGAAAAAAATCGAGTCAAGTGCTTCGTTTCAAAAGAATCTTGATGAAAAATCCGTATAGTTGTGGATGTTGTCATTAACTCTGTGTACCATCCAATTTAGGTCGTCTAAGTCATTGTGATGAAAACAATGCAACACCAGGTACTTTAATATGGGATTTGAATTTGTGCAAACAGAACGTAAGTAGCAAGATTTTATTGTGGATGTCCGGCACGTCCAGCACAGAAAATTCGCGATAATAAACACGTTTGTCATAAAACCAAAACCTTAATGGAAAAACAGACCGGGTTATTACGGCTTGTATTTCTTCCTGTTGCGCCGGTCGCACACCTAACGCATCCAAACGCATATTGATGAAAAGTCGAAACCGTTTGGAAATTGCCAATTTGGATTGTTCCCAAGGGTTAACAGGCAACTTATTTTATGGCCCAAAACCACCATGTTCTGGGGTTCAGGTAATAGTTCGCCAAGTGTTCCATCATGTTTACTTCACTACTGCTATGCAACAGTATTACGCAACAATAGTACTACTGCTATCATCTCGTAGTATTACAGTACACCAACTAGCTTCGTTTTGTGGCGGGATAATATGAGTCTAGCTAGATAAACAAAGATTACTAGTTACCCAACGTATGTTACACTGGAGTGCGTAATATGATCTTCATTACAATCGTGAACTTTGGGTAGTGGTTCGCGGTCTATTTATTTGAGGTTAAAACGTGTACTGGGTTTGTTTCCAACCAACCAGGACTACTTCGGCCATTGGATGCCCAACTGAGCATACCACAAGGTATTGTAAGTAAATACCATATTTGTGAGATGCATATTAATTCTTCGTCAATGCAATGAAGTCGTTCATCTAGAAAATGTCATAAGAGTGAGCGATAAGCCGAAAAATATTGGTGGATACTGGACAGTATGAATATGATTGATAGCAATCAGACTGTGCAGTTTGGTTCAAATCGAAACGGAGATCATGTTGTTCTATGTAATTTTTGCGTCCTTTCCTATGCAAAGACAGTAAGGGGCAATAATCTTCTTTTATCCTAATCCCTTTCAAATCTATTAGACCACACAACAGCGCTCATGCCATTATTATTAAATTTTAGTAAGCCAACTTCTTTAACCGTGTAGGTAAATAGTGGAGGTGTTTTGGTTAATATGATTTAAACTTTCCTCATAGCCCTCAGATTTCCATGTACTACTTAACCAGCCTGTTTCCATTGTCAGAGCTCTGTTATCCATTTCATAAATTATCACAAATATCAATCGTAAGCTTTAACATCACCAGCCGTTCAACACAAATTGTTCCTATAACCCAAACCCAGTGATTATATAGAAAACGGCCAACGTTCTGATTCACCCAAAAGACACTAAACAGATTACACAGAGTGCTCATAGTGGGCAATTTGGTTAGTTTCTGCGGAGTTTGACCTTTAGGGTAGTGTTCAATAACGATTGTCTGCTTACCACATTTCTCCTTATTTTGTGGGTGCATTAGTTCAACCTGTGATATTTTGACCTGCTTTGGTTATCTAGCAAACGGGGACTACCTTGTAGTATGATGACTAAGACGGTACAACTTGTGCCAAATCGCCTCATTACCGTTGTACAATCCGGGTAGCTTCACTAGCAGTTAGCATGACTATACTACATTGGTTCATATAATTTACCAGTAAAAGACGACTCTGAAAAATTGTGAGCTGGATGTTAGTAGACTACTCTACCAATACATAATTACATACACATGCATATGTGTCCATAAGAGTGGCAAGAAATTTACTGGTTGGAGACAGTACCGATGTCACTCATGTACATCTGAATCTGCATCAAACATCTTGAAAAGAACGTAGAAGACTGATCCAGAAGTTTGTTATGGAGGGTCAAGAACTTTAAGGTAGAAACTGAGAAAAGGAGGGAAGAATATCCCATCTACAATCTACCAAGTACCACTCAGTTCGTAGCAAACAACCGTTGGCAGCAGAAATGTGAGCTTCAAGATATCTTCATCCAGTTGCGATATTTCCCACTGTTATACTGTCTGTAGGCCTGCTTTAGCGTCATGAAACTGTGTCCTCAGGTATGAAGCTGAATTCTTTCACTGATGTCGCTATTACGACAAGTTCTAGTGGGTTGTTTCAGAATGGACAGACACGGACATAAGAGGAAGTGTCGTGTGGTTTGTGCCTGTTTATGCAGTCTATTTACGAAAGCAAGCTACCAAACTGTCGCCACCTGCTTATTCCTAGGTAGTATGACCACTGAGTTGTTAATACAAACGAAATGCTCTAGAGGCCTGAGTAGGGTAGATGAAGGTACACCATAGGGTTCCAAAGTCTCGGATTATTTTGGTGATCTTCGCTAGCCAAAAAGCAAGCTGATCTTACGAGTACATTGAGTTTCTCTTCAGAACAACAGAAACATACCTCCGTACAAATTTGACCGTAATCCGGCGGTGACCTGCAGAGAACAGTTAACCCTCAGTATCTCCACAGCAGAATTACAACAATCCCAGATCGAATCACATGGAAAGCTCACTACATATGATCCATAGGGAAAAAACTGTCCGTGTGTACAGCTGAATGTACACTGGACGACGCAGAATGTAAGAGGAAATCGGTGGAAAATTTTAGTTTGAGATTTTAGTCAGTTATAACATTGATGAATATTCAGGGGTTTAGTTAATTTCAAGTTGAACATCACACATTAGATCGCAGACTTTGCTCTAGTAAGCTTTGACAGGAGCGGAACTTGGGTCTAGTGATTTCTTTCGAAATGAGCTGGGTGAAAAGTCTCTCTGAAAACGAACGCTGCGATCAACTCTGAGGAGTGTATAGTTTCAAACTATAAGGACTGAAATGATTATGTTGAGGAAGTAGGTGGGTAGGACGAAATTAATTTCAGCCAATAAACGACAATGCAGGTGCATTTCGAAGTGCAGATACAGAACAAGTGAACAACAGCAACAATTAATAGTCGTATGCACGTTCAACCTGCAGCAGTGATTTTGTTAGTCAGGCTGTTCGAAGACCCGGTTTGGTATCCTGAATATGAGCTTCAAACATTCGTTTTTATTAGCTGAATACAGGAGTTCTCTCAAACTGCATCGATTACAAAGGTTCGTTCATCTGGTGAATCGACAGATCTAACACGTCCATAGGAAGGCATACACGAAGAGATTAGTGGGACAAGACCTGGCAGAACGGGATGAAAATCTTTACTATCGTTATCAAGTGCGTATATCGGTTCAAGCCGTAGTAAGATCTGCACGACATTTTTCCAAGTTGATTGCAGATCTTCAGTTTGAAGTAGCACCTCATCGGTAGGGCATAGGTTCCGCCATCTTTCACACTATAACTGGGTATTCTCCGCTTCCTTCCAGGTATGTTCCTGTCCAAACGCGTCCCTTTTTTCAATAACTGGTGCCTTATTAAAGTAGATGGGAATCACTTAATGATTTGCAAAATGGTTCTCACCAGACCCTGATAAACAATGCATGCTGAACTGAACGAAAAAGTCGTTCAAGTTTAGTACACTTAACCTGATCATTTCTATTAGCTTGTCTCAATTATAAAAAGTGAAATCAGGCTTGATGACTACTACTCATTCACCAACCAGCAAAGAATCAATCAGCCCTGTCAAATGGGTAAACTGCTCACTCACAGCTATTGAGAAATGAGGAAATGAAAGATGACAGCCATGACCCTGTATGTTGCTGCCCAATAATAATGTGAATGATGATGACAAAAAGTGTAAAACCAGTATGAACTAAAACGTTCGTATATGGAATGACTAAATTAACTCGACAGATGGCGACCTATTTGCAATTTAAATACGACTGCCGAAGAGAACTAACAACACTGTCCTGAATGGGATCATTCAACTTGAACGGTCTGGACCCATCAAAATGCAGTCAACAGAGTGTGTATTGATTGTTTGTGATGACGAGTGGAACTTGCTTTGTAGGAGCATTCCCGAAGGTTGATTAATGACAAATTCATGTTGGCACCAATGCTATCATTGTAGAGTAGAAAATAACAACAGTCAGATTGACCGATAATCCGGTAGACATTAGGCAAGCGTAAGCAACGAATCAAACTTGCTCAGTCGACCGTTTCGACCAACATGCCCGTGCGACCTCCGTCTTGTCATTGATTGATGAGATAATTATAGTATGAAATTTAGCTGGTTCGTGAACAGCTGTCAGACACGGTTTAAATTGAATGCGATGTGAGTGGTCGCACAACTACGAGGTCAGCGTGCACAGTGGTGGGGTTTGGACGTAAGTGAGCTGGTGATGGTGACAGTGATGCAGACTAGACGACTAGAACAGCGAAATCCACCAAAGCAAAACACGGGGATGTAGGATACTCCAGTCGGCGTATGAGACAGGCTATCCAAGACTGGTTTGCTTGACAGTGATGCGTTGACTGCACACCCTAATGCGGTCATACATAGAATACATAGAATAAATGAATGTAAACGTGTTGCTACGACCTCTAACTGATGCATTAGGAGGCAGCATCGAAAGCCGTATGCGCAAATGAGAAAGACAACGTCAAGGTTACTGTTATGTAACACGTTATTCGCTCATAGGGGGAAACTTTTTGCGCAGTGCAGAAACTCCACATCGGCAGAACAGGATGATAGGTTACTATCTTGATTCAACGGAACCCGGTCGGTGTGAATGCGGCATGGTAAACAACACAGTCTAAGTTTGTGGTTGCCGTCAAAATAGATATGCACTTACAATTAAGTCATCGGTCTCATCATAGTTGTCCGTAGCATCCTAATGTACGATAATCCTCCCAACGGAAGTATATTTCTGATGAGTGGTCGGGGATTTGGTTCATTTTCAAGTTGACCATCACTCACATTTGATCGCAACGTTCGCATTCAGATAGACTTTCCAGCCAGCCTCTTTCGAAAAGAGGCACTAGACTCGAGTTTCGCTCCTATTAGATATACATTTTCAAGTGATATTTAGTGCCAGCCTGTTGTCCTGTCTACCTACCCGCCATACGGTAGTAAGAGATTACATGTTAATACAAAAAACAATAGTGTCATTTACAGACTATTCGAAATAACACTGGGAGGCAAAGTAACTTCGTAGCATCACACAGCCTAGCACCCGCCATCTGGCAACTGTTTGACTAAACATGTTTACTTCCTTCGGTGTTGTGCCCATCCGACAGCCATGGCATTCGTTACCGTAAACCAAAAAGCCTTCACTATTCAGCTGACCAACATCCACTTCATCGTGGACAGCAGGAACTGTTTATGTCCATGGAGTCATGTTGGACACTGCAGGTGAGTACGAGTGATCACTGAAGAACAGTGCGCAGAGGTTTTAGGGGTTACGTGATTTCCACTGGTTTGATGTGAAGTCCGCCAACTGAAACCTTCGATCCATGTTCTCACATCAGCATACACTTGACACAATGGCATTAATGTACTGCTTGATGGGTTCGGATGAAGTGTAGAGCGCTGCCCATCATCTAAGATAAATCAACAAGCTCAGGACTAGATGCCTGAATGGACTGTAAGTTAGATTGCAGTTTACAAGAACGGTTGCGCACAAAAAGGTCTCACCTAACTTGACTGTTCAGTCCTTGATTATCGTGCAAACCGTCTGAAGTTGTGCGGAAACAACGCCGTACTTTTCGTCCAAAGGGTCTAGGTCAACTAGAAACCGTTATAAGTGTTTTGTATATACTTCTGATAGGCTCGTTTCTTCACAGGAAAATACCCACTGAAAGGAGGAAGTATTTCTCAGAAAGATTCTTTACTTGCGAATTTTCGGGTAAACTTTTCTCTGTCCAACCATTGTTGAAACTAGCTTTCTTTTTTTCTAAGTAAAATCGGCTACTCCATTTAAACTTCTGGTTAACTGTTATGCTTCGCGTTTGGACTATGATTTTAGTCAGCAGATCTTATCCCTTACAACCTGACCGTAAGAAATCTCTTCAAGATTAAGATGAGAGAAGTTTGTTGTGTTTCGGTATTCATACTGGCTACATAGGCTCCGTTACGCTGAAAAATGTTCTATACGAACTATGTGATCAGTTGCCTTAACAGAGTAGAGTTTGACTTACGCGAATTCGAAGCATTCGATCCGTGATGTAATTCGACTCTACTGGCTGTATCTACACTGTGTCACCTTACTTCAGTCGTGGCAGTTAGCTAACATTTTGTCATAGAACTTTGTTTAGAACAAACTGTTTAACTTCTGATTGACTACTAACGATTCTAGTCTTTATGTGACTAATATATGATGGGAAAAATTAGTCCGGCTTTGCTTTCCTAAACGGCTGTTTACCTTGATTCTAGCAATACCAGACTACGATACGTAATTGTACTCGATTAAGAAAACACAAAAGCCTCTACTGTCCGCACGCCTTTAGATATACTTCAGCTTTATCGTTCAACCGTCCGAGGTGCCCACCTATTTTCTGATGGAGTGGGTGATACTTCCGTTACTTAAGCATCTCCAATTTATCAGATTCTTTTACAATCGCCGAAGGGTGAATCAGACTGCAACTACCCTGTGCAAATTGTGATTACTTCATTCACCCACGAGGATTGCTTACACTTCCCAATGATCTTCCTGTGGGCGTTGGCTCAGGTCGGATTCCGTCAACTCAATACAGTAACCGAAATATCCTTACAGAATCCCACAGCAGATCCGTTCATGAAACAAAACTACAGAGCTCCTGGTGACAAGCTGCGACCAGTACATAGAGTACAGCAAACCATGCTTTTCGGCATTTTAGTCCAATAACCTGGACAGTTAACAAGCGTCCTGATTGACCGGGCATTTTCAATCCAATGGCACTTTTCTGGTCCGGATCACGTGAACTGCTGCCGATCACAGTTCTCTTTAGCACTAATGAACTTAGACAAAAAGTAAGCCACAAGAACGCAAACATTTGATCAATGTAGCATAATTGAGTCTAAGTCTCAAAACATGCGGCGACAGGTAAAAGAATGAACAGTTTTCAGTGGACTAAATTCATCATGACTGATGAACTCTGGTGGACACAGTAGCATATCGATCATAAATGAAACAGTCCACCAACTTTTTGGCACCAACGTGAACATTAAAGAATAAAGTGAGTAACTGTACAACCTTTTTAAATAGTGATTTCATTTTTAAATAAAATCAGCCACATAAATCTAATATTCGTCTGCTGGAATTTATAATCCCATTAAAAAGATATTGCATAATGGCAAATGTTTAACAGTGTGCCTTTTAGATAATTAACCCTTAGACAGTATGGATAAGTGGACTTTCAGTCCGCAACTCCCAGGAATATGAGTCAATAAAATGACTGAGAATATTTCGTCCCGCTTTCTGCTAGCCACCACACTGCATTAATCGTCAGACGGAGAGGTGACCTCCTGTCATCTAAGGAAACAACTCACGTTGAAAGGGCGGGGAATTAGGTACAGACGACCCTTGTGTTGAACAAATGTGAGGCAGAACTGACCTTCAACAGCCTTTTAAAATGTCTGCCCAAAAATTCCATATTTCCACGCATTCCCCTTTAAATTATTGCCGAGGCATCGATCAGTCGCCCTCAGATCTTCCATTTGGGTAAGAAGCATATTGTGTACTCTCCTCTTGTCATAAATCTGTTTCTTTCATTAATTTCCTTTATCTCTTTTGTAATTACAAAGAACGCTCGGTCCGCGGGGTTGTCCGTTACAGGGTACGTAGACACACAGAACGGTTGCACGGTTGCCTTACACGTAATTTCTTGACAGTAGTACGGCGATAGCATCTCTAGTTACACGTCCTATAGAGAGTATATCCACGTTCCCATTGGTCAGTTCCAGGGTCATGTATTTCTGGTGTTGAGAACTGTCCTTTAGCTTCCACACATTCAGTTGTTGCTATGATACTCTCAAACGAAGCAGAACATTCCACAATTTCTGTATACACCAGTCTCAGTATTAAAACGCGCGTTCGACTGGAATCATTTGTGGCAAGTCAGTTCAGTATTACTGCACCCAGAAAATTGTAGATTTAGTAAACTGGCGCTATAGTAGCATTGAACGCCGTAGGAATGTCGAGGTGTGCCTGAATTCAGACAGAGAAATGACCTGTATAACCAGCCAACTCAACCCGTGATTGCAAAGAATATCAGTTTAATGTCGTGTGGGAATACGGTAAATATACTGAGCAGTTTGCTCTGAACGACGAACCTCTTCTGGTCAACCTGGTTAGAAAGCTATTACAAGAAAGTCACCGCCTTGAAGAATTATGAAAAATCAAGGCAAAACGGTTCAACTTCACACCAAAACTGATTAAGGAAGCCAATTGGCCAATTAAATATGCTAAAGGCTGTGCAGGTGGAACCAAGTTCAGAACTTCTAATGTCAGCGGGACAGGGATTAGGAAAAGGCTGCATTGCTTCAACAGTCGAACAAGGTTACCTACACTATGTGCATTCATAACTAGTACGAATAAAGCATTTACGTGGAATTATTCTTAAGTTTGACCATAAGGTAGACGGTTACCACCCATCTGGGGCTGTAAAAATTACCGAGTCAAGGAACTGAGCACATCTATCCACGGCTTTTGAGGCCTTTACCCAAAGAAGCTATGTGTTTGTGTGGATTGGCGATGGAAGTCAACAGAGTTGTGTAGTGTAAAGTGAAACTTCTGGCACCGAATGAATGATTCTCATTAGTGGAGAGTTAGGAATTTCACCGTGAAACGAAATCATGACCTGTAGGCTATAAACGAGGCTACGCCCTTCATCTACCAGTTGAATCAGTTTTCTGTTATGTAAGTCAGACACATTTTCTAATTGTGCCATCTAATGTCAACAAAAGCTTTAATGAGCTATAACTGCATGTGTGCATGAAATGTCTTCGATGTGATAATTAATTCATTATGCTCGTTAGTCGATTTGTTAACATTGGTGTTTTTAGATGAGGCTCAGTTATGAAAAATCAGGGCTTCGGCTGGATTTGAACCAGTGATAGACACATGCCTGAACGCGGCAGTGTTACGAAGCCACACTAGGAGCTCGGAAATTTCACACTTGGACTCTGTTACCCACCTGTCCCACTCTCTCATTTGGAATCCACCGAATGATTTATGGGATCGACTGCCGCGGCAGGATTTCGCAGTGAAATTTCCGAGCTCCTGGTGTGGCTTCGTAGCTCAGCTGGTAGAGCGCTTGTCGCGTTCAGGCATGCTGTGTCTGTCGCTGGTTCGAATCCAGCCGAAGCTCTGACATTTCACAATTGGATCTCATCTAAAATCATGAATCCGCCATTGGAATTTTTGGTGGACAATCCCCCCGACCAAAATAATTTCTACGTATGGCCTTATATGCTTAGGTAAGAGACATTCTAAATAAAAGTTTCAGTCTCACTTCGCATATTACTAATGGGGGATGAAAGTTTCAGTTATTCTCACAAACCTTCAGCGATTTTCGAAAGTTAGCTTCATTTCTCAGTTCTGGCTCTCACCACATTTTTCAGAAGTTGAAGTACGCATGTTATTAAACGGAACAAGTGAAGGTTACTAGTATCACTGATAATTACAGTAAAAGTTACGCACCAATATTTCAGTACAATTATCTTACTCAGTTGCCCTTTGAATAGGTCATTCCTAACAAACAGACAACAAATACAGGTTTCCGTTTTGTCAGGTTAAAGCAGCAGTGCATATGCTCACCGGCACCGGCAGCTGAACATCCGTCAACGCTCTCGTTGTGACGTGTTCATCACAATCACCTTGCAGGTACCTAGACCAAAGTTCAGATCCCAGTCTGAACATGAATATGCACTACTGAAATGTTTTAATTGGAGCGAGCTATGGATCGGTGAAGATTATGGCTGCTAACGAAAGCGTGTGCTGTCTGATTCCTTACACCAGGAATCCTTTCCTATAGATGATATATATGCTTATACTAACGAATACAATAACAATAAACTAACAATTAAATGTAACTGACAATCCTCCATGCATCAGTGGTCATAAAGTAGGTTAGGTTAAGTTGTAATTTGATGTGTTCGTTTCATATTAAAAACAGCCATATTAAAACAAGAAGGATCACGTTACATTTTCAGTCTAAAGTCTTTTCCAACCATGTACACTTATATCCTCTGATCTATGAGCGTGCGTGTACCATCTCACTAGTTGCACTGCTTTCCAGCAGTTTTTCTTGAGAAAGCGTTTTACAATTCATGCTCAATCCCAAAAAATTATTTAGCGTTAGTGACATTTCTTGTCGCAACCCATTCAAGTGGTTAGTTTTGCACGTTCTAAAGTTCGTCTGCCTTTTACTTCCTAAATTATTTCTGATTTTTATCAAACTCCCTTCTTATTATATGTGCAAACATTAAACTGGTTCGATTAAAACTCCTAAACGTCCCCGTAACCGTGTACATATTTATTCTGTTGTTTTTTCCTATGGTTTGCCGAGTACCAGCTGATGCAAATGATGAATATTCACCTACCGTGGTGTAAAAGACAACTACTTACATTAAGTTAGCTTGTTTCACAATCTTTTCATCCCATCTCCTCGATTACTATATCATTGTTTACGCCAAACTGCTTGGAAATTGTGCAGCAGTCGCTAACACGATTACCTGTCTTTTTAATCAACTATACAGTGATAGTACTTTCTGGGAAAATTGGCTGTGATTCAGGCCACTATATATGATAACGGCCAAGCAACTTCAGCCAGCCTTCTGTGTGTGTGTGTGTGTATGTTTTAGATGTGTTTTCTGTATGTGCATATATGAGTAAGTTTGGCTATGCGACAGATTTACACACACACAGAATAGAGAGCTCCAGTGAAAGACTAATAGAAGCAGAAATCGGATAGATTGAGGGATTAAAGCGTGCTTAATGTAGAGCATGTAGGGGAGGAACAAGTGGTGTGGTATTATTGGTGGTGGTGATGACGGTAGCGTGGTAAAGAATGGGTTTGAATGAGGGATGTCGTTGGATGTGCGAACATCGTGAACGACAACAGGCTGGTAAAAACGGGTGACGGGACTATTCGTGTTGGACACGTTTAAAGTAATGCGGACAAACAGACAAGAAGCGATGCTGTAAGTTCAAGGAACGAGTGTTAGGAGGAATAGGAGATTTTGAATCGCACGGCAAAGAAGTCTTGACGTTTGGAGGGGGGAGAACATCGTTGTGTACAAAGAAAAAACCTTTGCACAACCCGAGTAATGACTGATGATGATGCCGATGATGACGACGATGATGCGTAGAAGGAGGGCAATCATTCTGTTGCCCCAATATCAGGGTGCATGTGAAGAGGAGGGTGTGCGGCATGAACGATGTGTCAAACTTTATCCAAGCGTACACTTCACGTCTGTCCTAGTTTCGCTTGCTTCAGTTACATTGTGTTGAAAACGACTCGGTTAATCATATGTATATGGGCAAGTTTGTTTGATAAATGAGGTTTCTGTTGCTCGTGTGTGGGTTTTTGTGCGAGAGCACATACACACGTGTGGATTTATTTGTGAGCTGAATGAAAGATTGGCTCAGTTGTACGGATACAACTGAGTCTCAGCTGCATGAGCAATTAAACATGAATAGTGGGGGTGCCTACTGGTGTGACACACCAAAAATCGTTCACCAGTTTTAGTCCGGTTTTCCTTTTCTTTTATTCTTGAGATACAGCGATTAAGTAGACTCCATTTTCATCCAGGAATACTCATCGTAGCTGATTTATGTGACAAGGGTTGTCAATAAAACAGTTTTATTTTACCTACAGGGGGAGAACTGTTTGCTTTCGGATGGTGACTGAAATGTCACTATTCAGATATGACTGATTTGAAACTAAAAAAATTGTCGGACGTAGACTGGCACCAGAAACACTTACAGTCTGGCTCAGACATTCAATCAATAACTGTGAACATAATTAGGGCGTATAAGAAGCAGGCCCTTTAACTGATGAGGCACATTCAGCGAATCTTTGGGTTTGGTTAGCAGAGTGCAAAAGACCGTCCTTGTAATGAAATGTCTGATACACCAGTCCAATATTCACTTCTGGTTCATTGTCTTCTTGGCGTTTAGAACTGCCCTTTAGTTACCGAATACACGTATTGTACTATTCACAAACGAAGCTGCTTGATATATAACACCCATCCCCTTAAGGTTTCTCGGCTCCTCGGCATCTGTCGACGAATCCTCTTCGTTCGATGCACTTTTGCCTCCCTTCTCACTGATCTTCTCCTGGTTCACTGCACCGACATATAATACCACTTTTCTAACTCACTGCCCTGCACTCGTTTCGTCTCACCGTCCCTCTTGACCGTGTACGCTGGATAGTGTTTTTAAACTACTAAATATAGATCTACCCATTTGGGCAGAAGTTTTCTTGAGCCTGAGCCACTGGCACCTGTGTTTTGACCATCCCGATATTTCACCTTTTACCTATGTTGAATATTCTATTTTTGCCGAGCCGTTGAGCTGCCGATTACTAATTGGCGTGTACCTGCGACGCTGCCAGATTTCTTTCGGCTTTTCGCCTTTCGTCAGCCAACACTCTAGTGGAACCACTGCATTGTGGTTGTATTCCAATATCTTGGTCTGCTAGAATTCGAGGGATTCTGCCGTGCACCATTTAGAATAGAAATTTCTTCCTGCTCGCCTGCAGAGACACACGGTGGGCCAGCAAGATCAGTGATAACGCGGACTCTCACGCGCCCGCCTTAGCTAACAACCATTCTTTGATAGTTAGGTCGTTACGTTTAGTGAGCCTATTCGTCTGTGAGTGATATGATGTCTTTCGGATGCGCTTGACTTCTAGTTGTTGTCTGCTTGTTCGAACTTCCTCTTTACCAGAGCGTAGTCCCTGATCCGTCAAGATCGCCTTCAGTAGATTGTGGTTCGCTACGATGTGTCTCATCACCATGTCTTCCACTGCAGATGCCTTTTGATCTGGAACGCCAGTCGCTTCACCCCGACAGGTAAAATGTTCTGTCATAACCAGAACGTACTGGTCACCGTGGGCGTCCAGTGGAAGTGGACCCATAAAACCCACTGACTAGAGTTAACCGATTTCAGAGACCGATATTGGCAGTAAGGGCTGCGGGGCTCCTCCACTGCCCTCTTTCAATGGCTCACATTGTTGATAGGCAAGCAAGTAAACCGTCATATGCTCTTTCATCTTCAACCACTATGCTGTTTTTTGCAGCATATCGTATTTCCTGGTGCATCCGATGTGCCATTTCATGGCAGTCTGCTAATCGTTTCCTCCCAAGTTGCCTAGGGATGACTTACATGAGAGCGGTCAATACCACGCTGCCACGTTAATACGCCCGCACTGTTTAAGCCAACTCTATTTCATCGAGAAGCAATAATTTTCCACGATTGTCCTATTGTTAGATGGGTTAATTAGCAATAGGGGCGATTGAGAAAGGGGGCGTACACACAAGGGTTGTAATTGATGGGGAGATAGAATAATGCTTGGTTGAAACAGTGGCGGCTATGTCGCTGATTGCTCTTTCAGGAAAATAAAACGCAGAACTGACATCTATGATGATAAGGACAGGTGGACTTCATGAAATTTTAGTAGATTATGTGAAAGAATTTAGGGTGTGCAGTGGCAGTCATATCGTGAAGCACCTTTTCATTGTGTCCCCAGAAACACAGCCAACGATACTGCCTGTTATACAACATTAGCAATCATCTTCACTTACTTAAGATTCTCTTAGCTTTTTAGGGGTACAGCACTGATCATCTTCTAACTTTGGAGTAAGGAACAAGAGGGTGGCGTGTTCCTACCAATCTTGTGAGTTATGCACTCTTGCTTTTCTCACCAGGTTACAAAATATGCATCGCGCAAATATGCATTGCGACCAGGACAAAAGCTGATCTCAGAAGATCCACACATGCTTTAATTTAGTTTCCTGCGTAGTTCATCAGGTTTTGGTTCATCGTGAACCTTCCGTCAAGGTGGACAAATATTTTCAGCGACTGAGACCGTCCGTATAACGGCTGTGTTCGGTTATATAAATTAATAGCAGAGATATGCCTAGCTCTCTGCTTGAATGTGGCAGCCTATACCGAACTTAACTGGTGGGTATCAACCTATTTCCTCTTGGTGACTGTCTTTTAAAGACTCATTTTGTAAATTTATGTGCAACCTTTTGGCTTGCCGTAGTGGTTTTCAGCAGATTAGCTTTTAAGCACGAAACAAGAGCTGACTGACGGGTACTGATGAGACGACTACACAGTGTATCGAAACCATGACACAACCGATATGTGTCACAACTACTCACGGACCGTAATCAAGCTTCTGAGAGGTTTTGAACTGAGAATCGGCCACTTCCATATGCTTTGTGGGTGATGAACCTAAAGGTCGATTATTTCTCTCAAGTTCTAGGAACTAACCGACCAATATCCATCTCAACGCAATTCAAGTGGCCTGACTGGTCTCAGTTCGCTCAGCTCCAGGAGGAATTTTAAGAGGCGAGTCGTTCCTTATAACTCCATGTCAGAAAACGTCCAGAAAACCACGGATTCGTGGTCAGTGAGGCTGCATGGACGTATTTCGGTTACTTTCCCTTTTTAGTGAGCTTCTGTTTATATATATATATCTACAGTTGTTATGCAGCGTTATAAATAGTTGTTATGTATATAGGTATGCTAATAATTGTTGCACCTGGACAAACCTAGCTAATGAGTTGCCAGTCCAAGACTAATAATAACGTCTTTTCTCTAATGCGGAAAACAACAGACTGGGCCCCGCGTGCAAGTGCTGAAGCTCGGCTACTCATTTAAGAACTCTGTTCAGCCACACGCGCTAAATTAACTCTAGTAGGACAAATTATATCGTATAAAAAAACTCCGAAAAATAGTAATTGCTCGAAAGTTTCGGAGCTTACATGCTGGGGAACTAACGAGGGTTGTTTGTGTCAGGTTAACGTGGCGAGTGACGCTGGAAAGAGTGAAATGCACGTGAAGCTTACGTGCATGTAACTCCGAGTTGAACGAGGTTAAAACAGCTAGAAGTGAAGATAAAGGTCAAAGTGTGTACAGAAGTTTGTTCATAGTGCAAATGGTAGCCCGAAATATAATGGAGCAGAAAAAGAAGTATGATTTATGTCTGTATACTCAAATATGAAAAAGGGCAAAATAACAAGCCACCACTGTTGAAATACTCGTGTACCAAATGACTATTTTGCTTGGAATCGCCAGTAACAACATGATTGTGTACATCAGACTTTCATCCAAAGTTTTCTAGTGGATTTACTGTTACGATAGCGCAGTAAGACTAATCGACGACCTGGTGATTGAACATATATACGTATACATATATACGTATACATATATGTATGTATACATACATGTATATATACATATATATATATGTGTATATATACGTATATCTACATAAATCCTCGTACATATACACATTCTGGCTGTAACCAAGGCGAGCAACAGAGAGATTAATCGTTTTTGATCAGTTTCAACGCACTAACGCCAGGCAATCCAACACCAAGGTGATGACGAAGTAACTAGGGACAAGCATATTTGCATTAAATACTGCAATGAATTCCACCAAAGCCAAATGAGCTTAACTGAGTGGACTCCTTTCAATAACATTTAGGAAGCCAGACTGTAGACCTCCGAACAACAAACCGACTGCGATTTTTCCCTTAACAGCACGTTGGAAGTTACAGCGCTTGTGGCCAACAACAATCACTATTATTTAGTTATTGTTATGACTAATTTCAGCGCTAATAGTGTTACCTTAATTGAAGTCGGTTGATTGGATTGTAGCAAGTTCGAAACACACCTTATGTGTGTCCGTGCATGCGCTAGCTAACATGCACAAAAGCACATTTATGCATACCGATTTGACGACCGCCTCAAGAAGTGGGTCATAAACGCTAATTTTACCGTAGATAAACAACAATTTAAGCGACAGGTTATCACTAGGTTGGTTTATGAGCAGTTTATGAGCTGTGTGAACCGATTTGAACTAGACTGGAACCAGAAGTGGCTTCCCGGTGTGTCACAGGGGGTTGAACAAACAACTTTTTGATAGATGGATGAAACTTTACCGCTCTCACAACTCATAAAGTGCACATGGCCTGAGGAGATTACAAATACCATCTGAACAACCACGATTTAATCAAAGCATACTTAGTTCTAACACCGTTAGTTCTAATAGATTCATCCGAATTCAAGCTGAAATACACAGATCTTAGCACTGATTCGTGTTAAATTTATGTAACTAACATTATGTAGTACACAATTCTTATACCCTTGTCATTCCACACTTTCTCTTCCATCATCGCTGAGCTGTACAGCTTTCCAGTAAGGAAACATGATTTTGTTCGCTGATCAACTAGTTGTATTTCTTAGAATTAACTTACGGGCTTCGTACCGGTCACAAAACTTGGTAGAATAACATCGTTTGGTGTGCTTACGAGATAAAAACTACTTATACACCTTACGGCTGCAACGAAAATTTAGTTGCATATGATCGGCAGCAAAGTTAACTCGGATTCCGCTTGACACAACCAGTCAGCTGGATTATAAAGTCAGGATAGGAAGAGTGTGTCAATCGTTTATAGTGTGAAATCAGGCAAGCTGGAAGCAGTCACAACTTTTCTTTGTGTAGTTGGATAAGTCAATCTAATAAACAGAACGTTCAAACTTGGCGGTTAATCATCGACAGCTACAAATGCATTTAGAACTGATTAACTTGTGGTGGGTTGTTGAGTGAAAAAGAGAATTGTTATGATGACACTGCACTCTATACTGTGAAAACGTAAATTATCATTTGTAAAAGCGCTGAAAAGCAGCACAATTAATCAACACCATATTCACCACCTTGTGTTTCTCTAAAAAATGGTTTATACCGAGCAGTGAACAATACTTAGGTTGCGCTAACGACCCATCGTTTCCTCCCAGTGCGACTAATTTTGCTTGTGGGTTTTACATCATTGGTGACAAAATACCATAATATTAGTCGCCATACTACCGTTTATGAGGATTCTAGAACCACTGCCTCTCAGCACTCTCGCTAACCTAATCATAAGAGACTGAGTACTTAAGTCTTCATATTTCTGTCGGATGTGGTTTACCGCTCACGTCAAGATTCGTTTGTCTACACGTAGCCCGGAAGGAGCATATTTGTTTCTGAGGCACCGAATGTCACACAGTTTTTTTTATCTCTGTGTCAAAAGGTCATACCAAAATATACGGTGTGACGGTCAAAATTAAGCCAAATATATATCTTTGTTTGCAATTCCGCTACAAAAACTATGAGCGTTATCTATATATCAGGTTCCATCGGAGTGCATTCATTTGGCGAGTTGTGTACACAACAATGTATAGTGGCAACCAGTGAGTTTCGAAACAGCTGAATATTCACGTATAAACACACTCCTGTTAACATCAAGTTTGTGTATTGTTTCCGTACCGGTACCAGATCCTACAATAGACAAAGACGGTAAACGCAAACACACCCGACCCACGTTCTCTGGACAGCAAATCTTCGCGTTGGAGAAAACTTTTGAGCAGACCAAGTATTTGGCCGGTCCAGAAAGAGCACGTTTGGCCTACTTTCTGGGCATGTCAGAAAGTCAAGTGAAGGTAAGTTACTGATTAACTATTCACGTCAAACTTAACACAATACATTAGGTGCAGAGAACAACAGAGCCAACTTGTTGCTGCATAGAATGTAACAGCCGATTGACTTCGGGCTCAGTGTGATCCGCAGGCTGATACAGATTGTAGAGTAATCGAGAGAATCATGTAGAAATGCAATCCGTTTCTTCCTTCTAGATGACGTTTAAGTGTGAAAACCATAATATTTCAAGTTTTGCGTGATTTTATTTCAGTTTTCATCAGCATCGCATGAAAATTTCGTAATAATCACTCTTCATTGGAGATGTTCATCTGTGGACTCTTTAACATATATCTTACAATGTGAATCGCACAGATTGAAACAAGAAGTTAAAAACTCACTTAAGGTTTGATTTAGTCGTTCACCTCATGTTCGATGCATTCTGTAGAATAGTGTAGATTACGAAGAATAGTTGAAAGAAATGAGTAAAACTCAGTTCGTCTCAAGATTCCAGTTAATTTGTGTTTTTACAGTAGGGTTTGATACATGCGTGGAGCGGTTAAGACTAACATGCGATATCTTGTGATGAACTACATCCACCTCCAATTATCATCATCTTCGAAAAAGTATACAATCGCAAGCAGACAAAATATTTTGGGTCTCAACGTAGAGGTTTTCAGCAGTCTGACGTACTAGGCCTTAACTTCACCGCTAATAACGAGTAAGTCCATTTTATCTGTTCACAACCTGGGTTTACTATCCAGACCAAATTGGGCCATGCGGAAGTGGCCTATCTATTGGTGGTTCAGAATTTGTTTTTCAATATTGACCATTTTTATCTATGGGTGGAAAATGGTAAACTTAAAGCCGTGTAAGATATGACCGTTCATAAAATATCCCGGTGAATAGTGCAATCGGATGCTTTTGTTGTATAAACTACTATTATAACTTCAACAGATCACGTGGGCTTTGTAGCAATCCCAGTGAAGTATCCGTTAAATTCTAGAAACCCATGAAAACTGGAACAATTATTGCCCTGTTTTCCAAACAGGTTTTATCCTTTCTAGAGTTCAGCAATAATTGGTCACTGGATTCAAGTTTGGCGCACTTAACCAGTATTGCATTATATTCACTTTTCTTATTCGTCAATAACAGCATTTAGGCTATCACTATGGGCAGAAGGAAGATGTGGCCAACCACAACTAAAAACGTGATGTCGACTCAAAGTATACTTAATTCAGAAACGAGATAAACATTGTAAAAATATTCAGAGGCACAGTTCACAGAACTACATAAGGATGCACTTCAGATCTTCCATGGACTGTGAGCTGTGTTCTAGGAACACGAGCCAGGAGTTTATGTTGAAACGACAGAGCTTTAGAATCTATTAAAACACACCATTAAACTGACCAAATTGTGAACTTATTCACACCATTTCCACGCGAGAGTAATCATACTCCACTGATTCTAAATCAAATGCAGCGGGTTACTCAAATACGAATTACTAAATTCGTATTACAACGGGTTTTATTGGAATTTCGCGCGTCCTACATTCACAATAACTTCAATCAAGGCATTGTGATTGGTGGTCTCACCAAAGATAGCTAGCTTTCTGAGCTATAATGTGCACTTTATAGTCTCATAGTTCACTGTAAAGTTGCTGGCCTCATAGTTCTGCTGAAGACAGAAGCGTCAAATATTCGCTGTCGGATTAAAATGCTAAATTCATTGTGAACGAAGCTAGCACCCTACCTCACAGTTAATATTTACTTCATAAGATTTCAGACCACCGGCACATTGTTTCTCCACTGCACAACCTCACCTTGTCGTCAGGAGAATAACTACGACTGCTGTGCAAACACCACAAATTGGCTGGGTTTTTTTAAATGATTAGCACGTGTGAAAAAGCAGCAGGTTCATCTTTATCAAATCGCATTTCACCCCAACTGACATCCGGTTTCACTACCATTGGGTTGTCTAAAGTACACATGACCAACCTGCACAGAGCAGACCTTCTCAGTTTTGACTTTGTCACTCTGAAAGGTGCCTTCTAGTTCCCACGTTATATGTGCTTCGCAGTGTCAACCCTGATTCTTCTCTCATCCCGGTGGGGACAAATTGTGGTCTATTAGCATGGCGCTCCTTTGGCAGTCAACATGTTGACAGACATTCTGTCGTAAATGTCGGCATAACGGTGAAACGTCAAATTATAAGGCATACTTGTGCGTTCTCACCAGCACAGTGATGGAGATCTCATTTATAACCATGGAACGTGCTTAAAATTAGGGTGTACGTCTTAACCGTTTGGTTATTTGTGAGGTTTGCGGGTGTTCACTTCTACCCATCAGAGTTATATCCAGTAAGTTGCTGACCTCAAAGATTGACTCAACATTACAGTGCACACGCAACGCACATAAATCCACTACAATGGTCGCCGACACCTGTTTGCATGCAATGGTTGTCTCAATCACTATTCTGTGGAATACCATTCATTTTGGCACCTATTTTAGGTCCCGTCTTCTAAGCATATTTACTCTTGATCATTCTCTCTCTCTGTTTTGTGCGAGTCAAGGTAGCAATCTGTAGGCTACACAGTACCCAGCAGTGTTGAGTAGTCTGTCAAGAAGTACACAAAACTGAAAAATTAGGGAGTGACCTCTCCATTACAATATAGGCTGTAAACCAGCCTACATTCAAGAGAGCTCACTTTCCCGAAACTGCTCTTCGAAAAAAGTTGAAGGCAACAACAAATCTTTTTAAACGACTACGGCTGAAACTAATCACAGGTCATTTTGCTTAAACATATGCATTATATTAATCGGTCATACCTCCTGTGCGGCCGACAACAAGCTAGTCGGAAGGCTCGATTCACTGACACAAATTCCGCTGAATACCGATGAGTAGTCGGGGATTTGGCTAATTTCAATTTGAAAATCACTCAGATTTGATCGCAGACTTTGCCTTAAGATAGACTTTCGAGCCGGCCTCTTTCAAAAGGTAGCACTAAACCCGAGTTTCGCCCTCATTAGAGCTCTTGAGTAGTGCATATCCTTGCTGGCTGGAAAGCCTATCTGAATGCAAAGGTTGCGATCAAGTGTGAGTGATGTTCAAATTGAAATACCGCTGAATCAACTTTTCGACACCTCGAGGTTAAGCAGGACTGAAGAACTCCAACTGGGACGAAACTAGAGGTTTGATGCTTAGTGTGCGCTAAATTTTCTTACTCATTGGCCGTGAGCAGCTTATTCAAGTGACCGTTCAGTTTGTACATGGCTGAGCATATTAATTGCTATTTTGATGTTGTACACCTGGTCGTTCGAGCCTACTAATTTTTAGGTAGACAGGTTCTCCAGGACAAGTAAACTGTAAAATTTTCCCGGATTACCTGGTTGTCGACATCTTCCTTGTGTTATCAGTGATGGTTGTCGGAGGATAGCAAAGTGCCCAGTATCCGCTTGACGTATAATCGACACGAACACCACATTTTCCTAGGAATTTTATTGAAATCACTTTTTAGTCTTTCATTCGTAGTAGGATGAAACAGCATCTTGGAAGGCTCAACTGTATTCGCACAGATACATCAGCACAAGATCTCCCCAATTTATACCAGTTCAGAGCATTTGACAGTCAAAGACTCAGAATCGCAATATTCCTCCTAAGAGGACGTGTCCAATTAAACAACTGGATCCAGCCTGTCTACCTAGTCAGACCGCTGGGTAATCAGTCGCCTCAGAGAGAGCAGATTTAAGTACAAGTTCGTCACTTGTAGGTGTTGCTAGTCGCTTGGGGACGTTGAACCGAACTCTTGAATGGCAAGTCAAAACTTGGTTTAAGTTGAATGCAGTCTTACTGAACCGTTATCCGAAAATAATTACGCAGGTTATTACACCCGAATGAATGGTACCTAACTAATATTGTTGTCACTCGTCATAGGAGCAACTTCACATATTACTCCCACGATCTTCAAACGGCTAAGTTGTTATTCTTACAAATGCCTATCGACAGATGTTCAGTTATGGGTTGGGAATTTATTTCAAGGGAGAATAAGAGAACTGGCTACTGTGGATGATGAGGAATATGCCAATTAATTCTCAAGACAATTAGTAGATTTGTATTATCATTACTGTCACTGAAATTAGGGGGCTGTAATAATTGGCAAAACGGTGTCTTAATAAATGTGACTAAAGTCAAAGAGTACGTGAGAATATCTG
Organism: Paragonimus westermani; assembly: GCA_008508345.1. Taxonomy (NCBI): domain Eukaryota; kingdom Metazoa; phylum Platyhelminthes; class Trematoda; order Plagiorchiida; family Troglotrematidae; genus Paragonimus; species Paragonimus westermani. The sequence goes on along the minus strand of QNGE01000233.1, from coordinate 241,822 downwards.
GGGCGCGTTTGTCCCAAAAGTACACACGGGTATGGGATCCACCGGCCTTGAAGATAACATTACAACAACTAGGGATCAAATCCAGCTGACTGGTTTGTAGGAAACACGACAGAGTAACTCGTCCAAATTCGTGTTTGTAACGGCTGGCTAGCTTTTTTTGGTTGGGCCATGCACTACTCTTTTCAGTCACAAATGTTACACGACCAACCTCGTCAACTCACTAAGACGAGGTGCCATCTCCAGAATGTGTATTTTTACGATGCGTAATGATCTCACTTAGTTACACACGAAAATGATTCATCTGCGAGTTATCGTGAACGGTAGTGCAGTGTTGTCGAGAGGTTCACAATACATTTTGGGGTTGGGAATAGCAAGCAAGTAGAGTGCGGGCTTGGTTTGATTGATAATTCTGTTGTTTCATAAGTTTATTTTCCACCCCAAACAGCGCAGACATTGACGGTTCAACTGATTAGGTTTAATATCTTTCCGAGTAACCTCCATTTCTGCTTAATCATTTGACTGAAAACGAGCAGAAAACGGTCATTTAATGGGAGTGACCATCAAGTTCACACTGAGAAAATAAAGGCTATCTACCACATCATTTCCTCGAAAGGTGGGTGATCCAATGCACTTGCACATATATGTGTATGACATTGTCGGTCAGGTGGATGTGATCTCTCACATGTTTACTTCATGCAGGTTGCAAATAAGATGAATGCAGGAATTAAAATCATTCTGTTCGTGGGATCCCAGATGTTGAGAATATGTACAGAACCTGAAGTGATAATTGCGCCAACACAAAGTGGTCTACATAAGGTGTCAACTATGGTCGAACCCAATAAATGATTTCAGAAATCATTATTTTCTTGGTCATACGCTGTATGTTCAGGTACAAGCAACAATCTGCACAAGTGACTTAGTGACGTTTCGGTAAGGCGTTGGCCACTATGCTACAGTCTACAGATACTTGAAGCGAGAACACGATCCAGCTCGACATTTCACAAATTCCCACCCGTAAGTCGCCTTCCAGTGTGGTAGCCGGGCATACTTTAAGTCTCATCAGTGTGCAGTTAACGGACGATGAATTGCCCTACACTACTGTTCAAAGAAGACGTCGTGAAACGTTAGCGATAGTGACGAACAGACTTGCCAGTATACAGTAGTACCAACCAAAACCTGGTCGGTACAATGCGGAATTTGGAATTGCTGATACAAACTACGGTAACAGACATCCAAGCAAAAAATTTAGCTCGTCATGGAGCGCGAACTGAATAAATGATGTGTAATGGGTGGTGGCCAGCATAATTCAACAGCAATCCAGTTACGCTGTTTTAGCGACTGACTAGTGCGTTCACAGCAGACCACCGTACAGATGAAACCCCACGCAATCGCATGTTAGGTTGTGGTTTTACTAGATTTATAGCTCACATCGAATAACACTTAATTTCGCAGCGGAAAAGAAGTAGTTGCTTTAGTCGTTTATGTTGTACGCAACATTTCTTCGACTTTCGTGCTTGCACGTGGATTAAAAGTATGAATATGGCGTTGTGTCATTGACGATTCATGGGCATATATTGAAGTCTTCTTAATTTCCAATTTCTCAGCAAGTAACTATTCCGATGCAGTTCCAGTGAGTTCCAGCAAAACAGCTAGTTTATTCTAAGGAAATAAAACTGGCTACGATCTAATGAATAAATGATTGTGTGCATCCCCGGTTGAAATAACGTTTTGGGTGTTAGTTTAGCAATGCGAGAATTGCATGTTCGGCAGTAATCAAGCTGCACGTAGGGCCATGTGAATAATCTAGCTATCGACATACGAAAATGAGGTAGCTACATTTATGTCAGATATATTTTTCTTCAAAGTGAATTAGCATACGAAAGTAACAAAAAGAAACTTACCGTTATATTGTTCAACCCATCTGTCGCGACAAAATAAATTACCATGGATTCTAACTGATATTCAGACACACTTCACATGCCGTTTCGTTGCACCACTCTACCGGCAAAGAGCGCAGCGTGGTGTAAGTGGCACTGATGAGGAGAGCTGGTCTTTCATTCATAACTGTCAGCCTGACCGTTCCCCGCTTCTCTTTATGGTTGAATTTCTATTCACAAAAGTAAACGCTACAACACTGGAAAGGTAGAATAGAATGACCGAAAAATTTGGAGCTGTGACAACTCTGTCAACAATGCATTTGAACTGACGATACATCCGAATTTAGGGGACAAGCACACCTCAGGTAAACTGAGATGGATCCTCGTGCTCAGAAAATGTCTGACATACAATAGTGGTCTCGGGTGGGTGATACGTCACGTATTCAAAGCTAGTCGTGCGTGGAACCAGTGGTTTTACATTCAACGGGCATAACGAACCCGCACTCTAGTGTTTTCGTTTATTTTTTCATCAAAGGACAGTTGCCTTCTGCCAAATCAACGCAAAAAGGGTGAAGTTTTTCACAAGCAAAATGGAACACTTTCAATTTTTTTCAGGAAAATTCGATTACACTGATATTTCGAAACCCAGTACGGCAGCATACTCATCAAAATACTCCTTTGTTAAACCATAAATAGCATTTCCACTTCTGAGTATGGACTTGATGTTGGCAACTGTCACTCAAAATCCTGAATACTATAGGCAATCTTGCGGGAATATTCAAACATATGCACTTCGCCTCCAGATCCAAATGTTACTGTGTGGGTTCAGATTTGAATTGTGAGGTACTACGATAAAAATATTAACATGATCTCACGCCTACGAGAAATTCAGTTAAGACGAGAGTGCTCACATTACAACAACCGAGAAAAATTCAACCGTCTTACAACAAATATAGAAGGCGAAGATTTAGTTCTGCTGTTCACACTTAACTTGCATGAGAGGAAGCGTTTACAGCCCCATCGTTCACAGCTGGATGTTCACAAAGGTAAGCGCAAAGTATCACGACGATTCACAAGACTCAACTCAAATATTCTATTGTCTCACTCACTGTCCCGACCATCTGTTGTCCTACCTGTCAGTGAACCATACCTGTGGGAGTTCATAGGACACAATGTGACAAAGGGTCACTGGTCATTTTCGTCGCCCTCCCCCCTTGCTGACCAACTCTGTGGTGGAAGACGGACCGCTGTGCTATCAGTGTACCATAAGCAATTCGTCGGGTTGACAGTAAATTGAACAGATCAAAACGAAACAATATGAGCACAGAATGAATAAGACAGATCACACACTTGGAACAATATGAATGAATAAATCCATCTTGAGCGGCAAGTAAGAATTGGTGTTTCAAGCTTACCCCGTAAATTGGGAGTGAGGGTGGAGAAGAAACTTCGGGCAGGTTAATTTTAGACACGACAAAAACGAACTGTGAAGAGGCTTCAGTTAATTTTTAAGCCTGCTTTGGTGTGAACATATCACCACGTGTCAGCTTTCTATGCACATCGAATGTCGTACACAGAAAGCCAACTCACATATTTGGAGTCACACGGAATTGATGGATCATGAAATGCGTTATTATTTCTGTTCGCAGTCTCGTAGGCTCTGAAAATATGGATAGACTGAACAAGCGGTATTTCGTACACAGGAAACTACCTGCCGACCTGAAGTGTAGGTAGCTTGCTAGCCAAATGCGAAATGATTACGCACTCTACAAAGTTGTGTGGATATTCCTTTGGGGGTTGTACGTCACAAGGACCAATGTTTACTTAGGTGGTTCGCAACCGTCCATAATCGTCTGAAGCATGAAGTACCTATCGATGTCATTCTGGTTTCGGAGTATGTTTACAGCTTGCTTTTAGATAGATGATTGTAGTTCGTCATCAGATGATTCATCCTGTAAAGACAGAAAACAATTAACTTTGTCACTGTTACTCAATCGACGTATACAAAACACACACATCTGTGATCGTAAATGCCTTCTAAGGTTGTATTTAAAACTTCCCCAAAGCAAACGAGTGCAAGGTCGTACAACAGTTCTGCTAGTAGCAGATGGAGCAATACTGGAGAACATAATTTTTCCCTGATCGTTTGACATCCAGAGTAAATATCGCCATTGGTGACTTGTTCCGTCGTTGTTAAACCTGCCAGCTTCTTGTACATTTATGGCTACCCCAAGTTTTGTCCGTTTCACGCGATGATTAGGAGAATTGTTGGGATGTTGACGGCGTTGAGTTGTACTCTTGACTATGGGGTCACTTGGCTGGATAGATGTTTATAGGAAGAGTGTGGAAACCCAATATCAGGGGTAATGTCATTACGGTTGTGTGTCACTCATGATAGGCATATCTAGTTAGTTGGACATATTCTGGATTTGTTGGTCCATAAAGGTGGATGACCCAACTGTTCGGTGTGAACGACTGAAGTAGTGTATTAAGCAAAATGATTCAGCACCTTTTGGTGGACGTTGTACATTATGAAATAACGGTTTGTATTTTCTCCGACATTTCTGAGTCTGCAACTCATGCATCAACATCATGGCTACATTGCTGTGTGCCAAAGTTCAGTAGTATATTCGATATTAGTTTGCTGATAAGATCCTGTTAACAACTGTTTCATGTTCTTAAGGGTTACCGCTTGCCTGGTAGGGAACTGAGTAGCCAGTTCTTATTCACCTTACGTCCCATTGGGTTTACCAACTGATCAATGAAGTTGAGTTCTGAAAACCATGAGAAGACACCACCTTCCCCAAAAGTGTACCCACTCATTCTATGCACTCTCAGTAGGTACTTTTCTATGACGATGATCATTCACATTGTAATCCAGCAGGACCAGTGCACATTCCCCTTTTCTTAAGGTTCCAGTTCGGAAGAGTATCTATCTGCTTTGCCCATTTTGTAGCTGAGTTTGGGGGGACACATGCCCCTCCATGAATAAGTCATCTAGAACCAAACTTAAGTGATGAGCTTTTCAACTCAACGATTCACATAACCGCCACATAGAACACTACTCCATGTATATCCTTTTGTTAACCGCCCATAAAAATAACACTGATGAGTCTGAGTTTGGATGAAAAAACACATAATCCAAATAACAAAAATTCGTTCGATTTTTCAGGAGAGATTACGTTAAGTGAAATCTAGATAGGAAGACCTCTTACTCGGCAGTGATGCTGAAATATACAATCGTTTTCACGTAGTACAGCTCTATCGAGATTCCATGCACTCTTAAACCTCTTGCGTAGGCTTTAGCGTTTTCATATATCTAAAACCGCCATTATACTGATCCTCTTGATGTAGTTAAGTAATTGACAGTTCGGCTCTTTAACATGCACACAAGGACATCTACTTAAATGTCATGACCCAATGATGAATAAACAGACAACGTGAGCGTCTCAAAAGCGCTGGTATTTGTCATAGCCAACTTCCATAGATTAGTCACTGACCTGTCTTTCTGTGGCTATTCCGGGGAAAACTATCCTGACAGCAAACGTGATCGAAAACTCACGTCTTCCTAAGTTTAACCGGGATTTTCTCAAGGAGCGAGTGATAATAAACCACAAACATCTATTTTACTACATTCTTTCTCTTCATAGTTGGGTCTGTAATTCACTTTAAGCAGTGGTTACCTCATTCCGCTGATCTGGAGTTTCTGAGTTCCAGTCCTCTTCAGCGAACACAGAGCCAGCCCAACAGTATCGTGGGAGTATTAGAGTTATATATGGGATTATCTATTAAAGCGAGTAACACAGTTGAGATTTGTCGGCCTTTGGGTAGAATAGCATGTAGATGTTAATCGTGTTCACCTCATCGTGTGACCCTTCATCGTTGTTTGGTGATTGATTCATCTTCAAAATAAGATCTAAGTTGATATTACTCGAGTGAATATCGCTTTTTATATTGTCTGTAGTACATCAGTATAATAAATAGTTGAAACACTGAGTTCTCTCCAACCACTTTATCAGAGCATAAAGAAGACAACTAGTCTTGGTAAGCCACTGTGTTAAACATCTGTCCATGATGAACTTGACTTTGTGTTTAAAATAACTCTGTTCATGTGATCATGCCAAATTACCACTGAATCGTCTCCGTGGGGTGAAGTTTTTCTAAGTAACGTCTGGAAGGAATATTTCCGCTCTTCCCCAAAATTCTCATTGAGATGCAGTACTGAACACTACACACACTCATGCATTTTGAGACGGTGTGTGACAGAAACAAAATACTTATGTCCCCTAGTTCTTGTGGAATAGGCGGTCCGTCGAACTGAGACAGTTAAGAAGATAGAACTGTGGGGCAGCTGACCCACATTAAGGCCCGTGCCCTAACGAAACTTTCCCCGGCTACTCAGTTACATACAGAACTACCGACGGAATTAGTTATTTAACAATTTAGTATTCACTGTTAGTATGTTCCATTACGAGTTACCTTCGGCATTGGTTAAACGCAGTTTATGCAAATTGGACAAACTACATCAGGTCAATGACACCTTCGACGTGCCATACCCAAGCGATATGTGGATGCTTCTGGAATCACGATAAACACCTCGAAGTTGAACATGTATATCAACCCTACTGGTACATGCGTGTATAGTTGTGTGGCGTTACCAGCATACGTTAGTCAAACTGGGTTTCTACTTGCTGTGTTATACGAACAGGGGGCATGACTGCACAAGGTGTACACACAAGAATAAACGATCAGTGAAGCAATTGGATAATTAGATAGCTGGATTGACCAGCACACGACGACATATGCACACTCTTGTCAGGGTTGTAGTGGTTAGGTCGCTATTTCCGATACGTAATTAACATGTTGACAATGCTGCCAATGACACGTGAGACAACCATAGGCCTGCAAACAACCTCGGTTAGTCATGTCAACACACACGCGCACATTCCAACTTGCGTCCAGATGTCAAAACAATCGGCTTATTATTTGCATTCGTTGTTTCTGTAATCTCGCTCACTCTGTCCATACATCGAGGATTTGCGAGTTAGTTAAATTATTGAATGCATGATTAGGCATGAAAGAAAAAGTACGCAGATAGGTGGACTAGCGATCGAACGTGCAGGCTGTTTTATGGATAACCAGTTATTTCGTGGGCTGTTTTAAGTGTATGGACATGAAGAAGCTCACCCAAAGCGAGCTGATCTGCATAGGCAAACTTTAATGCAGTAGAATATGGTCAAATACCAGAATGATGTAGTCAGCTCTGAGGCGAACTTATAACTCATATCCATATGCAGTCTACTGGGGCTAAAAGACCTCACGGCACTGACTGATAAGGTTCCAATCACATGGTGGGAGCAGTAGGCTGTTCCATTCAGGAGAAAGGACCAACGAAAATACAGCACCTAGGAGCCTCATGACACAAGCCATTTGCGTCAACCTAACTAAAACGACGAAACGTTGAAAGACAAATAACGGGATAAAATCACTTCTTTCTACAAAAGAGTTTCACTGTTCACTCACCGTGGCGGTAAACTTTACCATGACGAAGCACATAGGTGAAAAAGAATTTTATGGCTAAGAAGAACTTGTTGACCTCAGGTAAACCTTGTGTTAGTAGTTATCTTGAAAGCTTTCACCATGTGGGTTCAAACACATGTTTCAGTTGATGAAACCCGAAGGTATGCAAATGAGCTTTGGAACATGGCATTTTTGGCTCAATTCAGTCAGACTCTGGACACTCCTAACGATCAAAATTGTTCTCACAGTGAAAATTTTACGATAATGCTAGGATTGATGAGCGCCTAAGCACCGACATTCAGGACTCTGGGAAAGTTATCCAATTTTGACGATTACTGATGAGTAATAGGGAATTTGAACTTTACGTATGAGCCGAACGTCACCCACAATTAATCGAAGCTCATCAGTAACCACGATATCGGTCAGCAGTTTGATGAGTCCTGTGGATTCAGCGTGTAGAAAGTTCTAGTCGTGCGGTCATTGTTTTGAGTTAACTGGTCAGTTATCGTATCTCCACTGGAAGCGAACGGGCAACCTGTTCACTGCTCACAAACGAAAGTGGTTGAGCGTTCGCACGTGACTAATGTGAAGTAACCGGCGCAATGGTCAACACGACTGACGCACAAAGGCATGGTCGGAGTTCAACTCCGTCTGTTGCGAAGACATAGTCAGCGGACGAGTTCCAACAAGAGGAAAAATCTTCTGTGGTGTTTATTTTAGGAAGCGGCTAACTTGGAAGTCTGTGGGAATGCAACTGTGGGTGATGTTTCATTCATATCCAAATTTTTTATGTCGTTTCGCCGTATCACTTACCCTGCACTCACAAAGGTGTGAATACTCATGTTAATTACTTCTGTCCCAATTCCGTTAGTACTTATGTAACTTCCTTATTGGTTGAAATCTTTCAGCGACCAGCTGATTAGGTGTTTGCGACATAGATATTTCACCGCTTTTCGTCAGGTGTAGACCTACGCAGTGCGAGTTCACTCGCTTGCATCACGGTTTTGGGCGGTGACAAGTTAAGAAGACTGCACAATAATTTTAACAGCTGAATAACCAAGTAATCGTCATGAGTACAACGATTACTTATTATTGGATAATATTTTTGTAGCCATCGCCGATTTAAAGTTCACTGACATATATTCAGAAAACGGTGAAAATGTTGCTTTCAACATTGGTGTAGAACGTTCTGTCACTCTCTACAGTTAAACACGTTGTATCTAATTATGCCATAGAACGATCAAGTAGTTTATTTCTAGTTTGCGCACCTTTACAACCTCCACTGCCTAATCTTTGTCTAGCTGACACAACGAAGTTACAGGTTTGCAAGCAACTTAGTGTAGTAGTACTGAAACATAAATTTGACATCTGCGTCTGTTATGTGATTACTCCCAAGTTTTGAGTAGTGGGCTTGGTTGATTGTAAAATTCACGTGGCATAATAATGGAGTTTGCAACTGTTTATTTGCTTCAAAGCTGTTTACATTCTGTGTTGTAATGGGGAATTGCGTGCTCTGCCTACGATGTGATTCTGAACTGTAAGCTACGGAAGTGATATTTGGAGGAAAACGTGGGCAACCCTCAAACTGTGTGCGAAGTGATAGGTTTTTCCTACCGGACCTTTTTATATTAGTAATTAAGGTGGTGAGTAGAAGAGCCATATTTATTAGTCAAACCAGCTGTAGATGTTTGAAGAAAAAACATTCACAACAGACTCGCTGTTTACATACACGCTGTCATCTCTGTTTATGAAGCAGTATTATGTACAATAAAATATCACTCCCAGCACTTTCGATTGGCTAAAAGTGTTGAAAACTTGGGTTGAAATGTAGAAGGCCCGCAAGTTTTGAGGATGCCATCATATAGTGAACCAAATCTGAAGTGAGACGGTTGAAAACTGTTTCTTAGGCTACATCACATACCAAAATTGTTCAAGTAACTTAAAAGGACTTTTGATGACAAAGCGACCAAAGCAAAAGTTGGGACAGTGGTTCCTCTATGAAAATAACGTGTGTTGTGTAGGCTTTGTCTATGAATATGACAGGACTGTGCTGATATCTGAGATATAGCGCTAGTAGTCTTGTAGAAATTTTTGAAACTCTGCCGTTTTGCAACCTATAAAATCAATCACTACTTCAACTTGGCATTCACATTCTTGCCCCAGGAAGAATCACAAGATGAAGCGTAACGTGGTTTAATTTGAGAGTAACAATAACGGTGATAACGAGCCTAATTTACACCGTACTTGGCGTACCGTGTTACCGTTGTTACTGACGAATTCAGAAGAACTACTTGCCTAGCAATCTGGAATGTCAAGGTGCGTCACAAGTAAGTATGTGGCATACAGTTGACCTCAAAGGAGTTCATGCTAACCCTCATAAAGGAAATGGAGGAAGATAGTGACTAGCGCATTGATTATAAAAAAACAGTCGGCTAAAATCAGATGATTTCACGGAAAGGAGAGGGATAGTGTATCAACCACACAAAAAACCTTGTCATACAGAATGTAAAGCCCTTTATGGGTGGTAATACTCACGACCTGTGGGGAAAACGCGCAGCTCACGATACCAGCCACTAAGATGTCAATCGTAATCGCAAATATTCTGCTTGTCGAGGGCATATCCCACAAAAAGGATCGTCAAGCAAAAACGTAGATCGTCTAAATATGCTCAAAAGTGTATGTAACACAGACCGTAAGTTATTTCATTCGTCTTAACATTGTTTCAAAAGGTCTACATGAGCTTTTGCTGAACTGGCAATTGGCTTATTTACTGATTCAATCGTGGAGTCCTCTTGATATGTAGCAACTAAGTGCTTGTTGAGAGATTTTGACCTACCAAGGTGGAAATGTGGTTTGTAATTACTTCAACACTTCTTTTTACGTGAGAAAATCTGTTTTACTTTTCGGTCATTAGAATTACTGACTTCCAGTAATTTTAAAACTCCCGATTAGACTGCTACTACTGTCGTTCTTCCATGCTGAAGCACCTAAACATGTGAAACCGATGCGAGTTTTCTGGGAAACAGACCTAGTATGTGAGAAAAGTTTGACAGACATCAAGCCGAGAACCTCCTGTTATGAACAATGAATGAAAAATCAAAGGTACAGTAAACCGGACCATTCTAAGTGGACGGAATATACACTGTGACCAGTCTAGACTCATCTCGGTATAGTTCATGAGCCCGTTGAATTGTATGTGCACAAACAGTTCTTACCATAAAACACATAGTTATGTCAAAACTAACATTATCATGGGATATAAAACCGCCAGCAAGTCGTCTTTGGTGGGCCAAATTCTGTCACTTTTTCACGCAGAGTCAAAGAGGATAATTCATTTAAAAGGCTAAGAATCACTTTGAATAAGACAGGGTTTCATGCCCGTTAGTTCACCCACACTACTGACCTCATGACCCAGTTGCCTCTTCTTAGTAGTGTGATCGATATATCGTTGATCTGGTAATTAGCTCCATATTTCCAGCGTGAATTTTGAATCCGGCAGATGGTAACTAGGATCTTAACTATTGTCAGTGATTGGGGGTAGAGACAGTCAATTAATAAATCATTCAAATGGACCTTCTGGAAACTTGGTAATTCCAAGGTTACACATATATGAAATGCGTACTATAGGTGCCACTTATATAAACGTGTGGGCATTTTTGGAAGAAATCTTGCACCAGAATCAATGGTATTGGTTGCACTGACGCATCTCCTTCATAACAGACACCTTTAGACCAACATCCTACCATAAATTTCGTCATTATTTGGACTCACCGCATATAAGTGATCAGTTTTTCTAATCTCATAATGTGCGTTTGTATGATCGACGGCTGAGTGTAAAGGGGTTAGTTGGAAACATTTTGACAATCAGGCTACCTTCGTTTCGCACCATGTTACCCTTGTTAGTTTTCTCTCCTCTTAGCAGGTGAACAATTGGCTTAATGTACGCAGGCCTTCCACAAACAATGGGTATAAGTTGGAAACTAATTACGTTTGTTTGCAAACCATCACAATTTTATCGAATTTCCAGCCAGACATTTTCCAAAAGAAGTTCTACACTCAAGCACCATGCTCTTTTTCGACCTCATTCTCAGGTCATGTCCTCACCACAGACAAATATGAATTTCGGCCATGCTTCTATGAGGCGGCTGCGCTGCTTATTTGCGTCACTTATCTCACATTAGGTGCAAAAAAATTATCACATGTAGACGCTCAATCGCATTTACTCGTGAAAATGGCTTGTTAGAAAGTTTACAAGACTTCCGAAAGCTGCGATCAGTTAGGATTGTTGTTCAGATTGAAGTATTCCACTTCTATTGTCAATTGTTGCCCTCTACGATTCCAAACTGAAGAGACGCTATTATTGCGGCGTAATTGAATGCAGTTGACAGAGCTACTGCTTCTTCGCCCGAGACGATATAGTTACCTCAGCATCAATCGCAAGCGAATTTTGTTCATCCTTTGCATATAACCACTTGAGGGTGCCTACTGCGGACACGGAAATCCCATGAAATTAGAAGAGGGTTGAGGTCACCAGCAACTTTTTCGAATCACGCACAGTAGCCTTGGGTTGATTACTTTCGGCAACTTCGACAAATTACAAAAAGTGGATTAGCTTGACATGTCAGGTCACTGAATTCACAAGCTAGATTAAACCAGCCAACGTTCAGGTCGTTTCTGTTGTATGCTACCACTGTCCTCTTGAATTCTGTACGTCAACACACTTTCAGATAACCTGTCCTTCGTTGCAAAAATCAGGTAACTCTCCGTCTTTCCTGATGGCTTTCATAATCTCTTGGTCTATGTAAACGCACTAGGCTTGGCTGTATCAACCGCTGATCGCATTTGTTTACTTTGTTTTTCTGCATCTAATATCAACATTTGTAAAAACCGTTTTATGCGACTAAAGCAACCTCTTTTTTGGGTGCCAGTTGTGTGTATTGTGACTTCTTGAGAATTCTTTCGAATAATCCCTAGATGTTGAAACAAATGGGCTTATATATATAGTCCGTCTTGTTTCTAGGAGTAGTGGTTTCACTAGGGTGCGTCTAGTTCACGCTGACATGAAGCTGGTATTGGTCAGATGGTGGCCAAGATAAGCATATTCTCATTTGACTGTCCCTTTAGTGGAGCCACCTTTCTGAAGGTATAAAAATGTATCTAGTGTCATCACGTCACTGTCCACACTAACTTCATACGTTATGTTCAGGTTACGACGGTAATTATTTAAGATTGGTTGGTTGGTTGGTTCGCACATCTAGCGTACATGACAGTTCACTATGGCTAAGCTCATTTGTGGCTACCTACTAGGCATTATGGTTTACGGTCCGTTAGCCAACTACCCACAGTTCCAGAGTCGTCCGTTTTGGTGGACTTACAGTATGCCAGTGCCACTAGAGGGTCAACGTAAACAGATCTAATTCTATTGTTTGTCAAACCCGGTGTGTGTGTAAAGTGCCCACGGGCTGGTTGTCAATAATTCAACTGTTTTGTTTTTACTGTTTGTGGTTATGGGTTTGCGGATACAGTTGTTTACTCTATAAAAAAGTGTACCCATTTATAACCACCACCATTATGTTAATGATACCCCACTTTGGAATAATCAATGGTCAATAACATTCCATCTAATCATATTAGCTAGACGTGTACGGTGAAGGGAGCCTACCAAACACACAAGGAAGGATTCCATGCAGAAGAATTGTAGCTCCGCTTAACGTTCACCCTACCTATTGTGCCTGGCTGCGACGAAGCAGACGTGTTCGATCGAATGCACGAAATTGACAGCATAAATTTTCCGTCACTTTCACAATAATTGGTCTAATTACGAACTTGGAGACGCAGCGGCGCAGATGCGTTACACACCTACAGGAAGACGAGCACATCAGCTGCTGCAGATCCGACGCGGGCTAATTAGCTGGATAGCACGCCCATAACTGACACGCGCTCGTCGGACTTCAAGGCACACTGAATGGTTTGAGCCGATTTAGGTTGCATGGTGTGGATCTGATCAGCATGGTTGTCTAAATCAGCGTACGTGTAAAGTCACCTTAACCTCGTCATATCGTTGGTGCGACAATCACAACATAGCACCACCTGTCAATGAATTGTTACATCAAAAATGAAAAAGTGAACAAATCACCAATGCATGTTAGCTGGTTTGACTCGTTTTTCTTACATCTTCATTCGTAGGTTTAACAGAGACTAGTATATATTGAACAATGTTCAAACATGGAAGAATCTTGAGGAATCTGGTTCTAACCAGAACAACATGAAAAGAGATTTTGCTTTTGACTATCTTCGGTAAACCTCTACTGTGTTGCCTAAACCGTTTTTAGAAAGTCAAATTTTATATATCTGAAGAGGGTGTACTACACAAGTTCGTATCGCAAACTACTTATTCTCAAACCTTCTCCACGGATTTCTAAAGTGAACACTGAGCTCGTCCATATCTTCGGCAAGAGACCTAACTACCTCATGTTACATCCGTTTTGCGTGCTACAATTTATTACGGAGTTGGTATTTAATTTACCTGGACGGACTGACTGGTATGTCAGTTGTACGTAAGGGGTAGTCGTTTGTTTTCTACTGAAGCATAGGGAAAGACTAAAACCCAATCCTAATAGGAAACAGTATTATATGTTGACTGATTTGGTGCCCTGTTTGTCTTTATCGCAGGTTTGGTTTCAAAACCGGCGAACAAAATGGCGCAAAAAGAACGCTGCTGATATGGTCAGCTCGCGCTCCAAAGTCTATGCTGATCAACCAGGACAATATGGGACCAATGCCAACACAACGCGACCCGGCTCGCTGCACGATTCCGGTTGTTTGGACTCCAACGAAGTAGGAAGTGGCAGTGGCAGTGGCGATGAGAGCCAATCGGTGGATGAGATGAATGATCCCAAGTTGATCGGTTCTCTACCCGTGCAAGACCGTTTCATTATGAGTGCTGAGGGCAGTGGTATGCAAAAAAATGTGAAAAAGCAGTCTGACGGAGCAAAAGAATTACTACTCAGTGAGAATCGAACCTTATTGGATTCCGTTTGCTCCGGTGTTGGCACCGAGGTGTTACGGTCTCTCGCAACACTGGCCGGTTCACAAGCTGCACACTATTCGTTTCCCTACGTGTCCAGTGCGGTTACAAATACGGACATGTGTCACTCTACTTTGAAGTCGTCAGTCTCGGGTAACAGTGGGGATAATACTATCGGTGGGACTCTTACTTCATGGATCAATTTCCTCCCTGCGACGTTTGGTGTATCCCAACCGAATATGGGACGCGCCGATACCTCTATTAATCCCTACGAGTTGCCCTTGTCACTGACCCCGATTGATGTAAACGAACCAAGAATAAGGACAAATCCCGTTTGTTTCAACATACATTCGTACGAATATCACGATCGAGACACAAACGATGATCCATCGGACACAGAACAAGGACGTTTTAACAAGTCACATTCCTCCAATGTCCCACCTATCTCACCAGATCCGTTTGTTTGTAGTTTGCCAACTGCACTCCGCCTGAAAGACAATACGTCACATTTAACTACGGATGAGCCTACATTTACTAACCAGGTGTCTCCTCAAGCAACGAAGAAATCATTCGTTCTTAATCGCTGAATGACCACTACACTCATATACAGTTCCAACCGGAATGGAGTCAGCTGTGGTGGAAATTCAGCTGGAGACTGTTGCTTACCAACAGAAGTGTTTATCAAACAATCACCGTTCACAAACTTTGAGATCCCTACCCAGTCCATGAATAGCTGCACTATTTAAGCGAGTACATAAAACGTATATCACACACAAGAAAGCTGTTTAGAACTATGCATCATTCCTCTGAATGACTACTTAAAAAGAACATTTGGTTACAATGACTTCTATAGCTATCTGATGCTTTCAAAAGCTTGGTTTGAATCCGCACGAATGTTTGCCGTGGTCTGGCATTAAAAGCTCCCTTGCATTCCACCTGTTTCAGCGGTCCAGATCATCAGCTGGTTAACTGTTCTTCTGAACCAACAGATATGATCTCCCGTTGGACACTGAATAAATGCATAACGTACAGGTAACACAGAGATTTAAGCAACCGTGTAAAATATTGTTCACATAAGTAATTCTTATAACCCTATCAAATTACGCCTACTGACTGTGAACTATCTGGTCGTTATTGGTTTAAGCTTCAACCAGTGCATACCCCTATCTGCGAGTGTTCTGAGCAGAATGATTTAACGAAGTGGCAAGGAATGTTGTACCAAAGAAAAAATCCACAATTAACAATGTCGCATGCGATTGTTAAAAATGGTGCATCGTGACTTAACCTAACGATACACATGCATTGGTTCATCGCCTCAAATAATTTTGTGTGTGAAAAGTTGTTTCATGTGTAGAGCAAACGACACCCATCCTAGTTCACATTTCGTCTCCGCTGAAAACGGTGTTTACACATTTTCATAAACTGTTACCTAGGTTGCAGAGGATGAATGAAGAACTCTCCGCATCTAGTCCCTTTGCCACTAGCACTCTGAGGACTGGATGAAAATGTTGTTCTTTCGAAATTGTATTTAAAAATCCTTGCTCTAGTACGTAAAATTTAATACAGTTAATTAATGACGGGTACTCCAGACAAAGGGACGGCTAACTGGTCCGATCTAGTAGCATGCACCCAGTAAGACGCAACAAATTACGTGCACCTGTTGGAGTCGCGATCCAAACGTTTCTAAAACAAACCAAGATAGCGAGGAAATTTGGTTGGCAGAAAGCTAGCGGAGCTACTCCAATAAGCTATTAGTTAGCTCTTAAAGCGAAAGTAATCGACAGTTTACCGCCTTGCACTACAACCTCGGAAGCGTTGGAGGGAGATATATACACCATGATTTCATTCGACTACCTTCAAAAGCAGTGAAAATCTGTTTCGCACTAGCCAAGTTAATTACTGGACAAAGCTAATAGTGTGAAAGTTTAACGATTCGTTTCCTTGTTCACCAAATGAAATGGTTCTAACATGCAGGAAGCAGTAACAGTGGAAATCGCCACCTTTGAGCTTTACACTAGGAGACTGAAGTTTATGAGTTTCGACACAGAAGAACTGCACGTTTACCCATAACAAGACAGTGTTTGGTGACAAGCGTTGCTTCTAAAGACGCGAACAAATGTGGGTGAGACTAAACAACCACATGTCGGACAATCAAACCGGGTCAAACAAGTGATCTGTTAGCATGATCGGTTTAACGGAGGATGAGGTCAGCTTTTGTTCACACTTTTGCGTCCTCGTGCGAAATATTCAAAAATATGCACCTATATATATGTTTATTTGTTTGGTAACGGGTCTCAGTATGGATTTGAAACGTCACAATAAATCGTTCACTACTCATTGTCTTTTATCAGTTATTTTAAACGAATATATTTGTAAACATACGTCAGCATATCCATTCTGTTTGTAGGGACGTCACTGCAGCTGCAAAGAACGTGACTGGTAATATGAAAGACCGAATATTTGGTAGGAAATGGTTATCACTCAAGCGAATAGCATTTCGAGCTGAACGTGACAAAAACAATCCAACTGCAAGATATTAATTAATCAAGACAAGTTTTAACGTAAGATTTATACAGAAGTTGTGATATCGGCACTTTTAATAGGTAGTTTAAAAATTCCCTGCCACCGTAGAACGGTGTATGTATCTGTCTTGAGAGACTTTCACTTGTGATGGATATAGACATGCATCTCGGTGTACCTGTTTACGATTGGCATGTTCCTTAACGCTTCATACCCTTCTCATAAGCAGCCAACAGTACGTCTGTTTATATATATATATATAAGTGATGAGTGTAAATCACGGCACTTGTGAGTTCTGACTGGCTATTCGTTACGCTGAGTATTGCATAGAACCCAGTGGTCGGTTGGTGAACACGGTGCTCAGAAGGATAAGTAATCGTTCGGTTATTTCTTGTATTCATTGTTCTCGGAGTGTCGTGTATATTCCGGTATTTTGCATTCAACAGTGGAAAGGTTGACAAAAAAGCAATATCTCGTGAAAGATACCTTCTTCGTTATTTACGAGCAAGATGACTAATCGGTTCACATGGAAATAAGTCGCTGACTACAAAACTCTCTATCAAAAATCATGCAACTCAGTGTTTAACACTAGTTAATTTGGATAAAAGTTGACTCGTAAACCATATTTATCACTGGCTCAGGAACACGTATGACATAAAATCCGACTTGGGATGATTGTCAAGTTTGCAATCTCGTGCAAGTACCTCATTAATAACCGCTTTGAAATTTTAATGACATTTAAACTGTTTGCATACTCTGAACACAGATTTGCTTTGGCACATACAAACATACATACTACGTTTTAAATATGCAATAAATTATTGTCAGACATTGCCGGATATCATAATGACGACGATGATGCTGACGATATCCGCGATGACGATGTTGGCGGGGTTGCCACTGATGGCGAGGTGGTGGTGAGGGTGATCTCAGCAGGGGAAGAGGTTGACAGATTTAGAATAGCACATCTCGATAATTCGTGCATACAGGCGCAACTACGTTTGTGTTTGTTGTGAAATAACACACAAGGCTCACGTCCATGTGCGTGTTTCAGGCCCGTTTAACTACAGTCTGGTTTACTCCCCTGCCTCCTTCTGGAACTCCTCACCCCGTGTGGATAAACGATTACAGGAAGTGGCTCATTCATTCCGTTTGATGGCGATCATTGTAGTCATCACTCCACCAACTCTGCCAACAACAACGGTCTCGGTAGAACAACGGTTGGGGTAACTGCTGTCAGGTCTTCACCATCACCCTGTAGACGTTTCTCTTGAGTAAACCAAAAGCTGCACGCTTTACGTAGCCTCAGTTAATCACCGCTGTCGAGATAGCCACTCCTCCCCGAATACGATTAGTACCGACCATTATTGACAGTTCAAACATAATAGTAGTTATCCGTTTTTGAGACAGTGCGTGTCATATGAGCAGACCGTCAAATGCGTGTTTAATTCGGATGAGGGAACATAACAAAGAATTCCGTACTTTTTGTTTGGATTTATCTTCTAGCCATATCTCAACATTACCAACTGCTTTCAATCTTCTCCAACATAACTGTTCACCTGCATGGAGTGTGAAGTTTGTCTTGACTTAACATGAGGTTGTTTGAATTTCTGGAAAATCGGCATGTTATCTGGAAAAGTGAAGTTTCACTGTCTTCATTGTGTGAAGATAAACAAGGCTCATTTCGTAGTCAGTTCAGTAAATAATGAAAAATATTCCGAGGGAAAACAAAGCTGAAAGCTTTACATACATTAGACTGACTAACGACAGATTTTTCTGTTGTCCAGAGGCTTGAGCAATTACAAAATAACTTATTGCTACACATCCGAGTTTCAGATGGACAAACTGATATGTGCATAATGCTTGTTTTCAGCTAAGGTCTGTCCGCTCTATTGCGTACTGCCTATGGTTGTGTTCACAACTTACTCGAGTGATCTGCTCAAAATTCGCCGCAGTCTGCACATGTATGAGAACCAACCAAGGTTACAGCTCATTTGGCAGCCTTCCTAAAATAGGGTTGCAGGTCATTGGATTTGTGCGTGTGTGTTCACTCACTTTTTCGTAATGACATAGCTGGTCACGTTTTCAAGTCAATTCAAGCTGCTCGGAAGTTTGAGATTTACAAGCAACGTATCACTGTTATTTGTAGATCCACCTTTCTTTCTTCTGCCAAAGAGTGCGGCATTTGCGTCCGCTAGCCGTTTAATAAATTCTCTTCTATAAGTAACAATGAAGTGAAAACGTATGGGTGCTTAAATTGACCTCTTGTTTGCAACAAATAACCTGTGGACTTGAAACATTTACTAACAAAATTGTATGTCACTTTTCTTATGGCTGAAAATCTAACAAACTGAATTGTTTGCATATATATAAGTTAAACTATGTCTAATCACCTGTGTGGTTGTTCCATTTGTTCCATATCTTATAAGCGCGGTGAAGATTCGTTGTTGATATCTTAACCAACATATATTGAGTTTGCTGTCAAGCGTGTGTAACGAGCTGTGCATATGATGAGACCGACAAAAGTTAGTCTAGATGAGTTCTTCGCCGCCTGCACTCATTACGGTTGGAGAAAACTCAGAACTATTTACATCCCTAGGTTTTATAATAAAAACGTTGACCTATTCCTAAATAATTTTGCTCCCCGCGTTGGCCAATGAAGTCTACCTCAGTGCATCAAAATTTCTTTTATATCCAATACGCAAAGCAACCAGACTCCTTAGGGAAAGGTACGTTTGAATACTATCCACCTGCTTAAGGGTTTTGAGTGGTGTTACTCGAAACGAAAAGTGAGTAGCATTTTATCTAAAGAAATTCCTCAATTTCGATATTTACGAAACATCTTGTATACACAGTACTGCCTCCAGGACGAGAGCTTGAGAAAGAACGGTCACTCACAATAGATATCTATCACGGACTAGCACAGAAAATGTTTTATTGAAATTAAATTGTACCCAGTCCCTCGGAGTTTAAACGTACTGAGGTCATATCGGACCGCAACTTGTTTACTTATTGCTTTCAGCAGGGATAACTGAAATATGTAAAACCTTTTATAGGCAATCGTCATACAGTGCTTCCATGTCCTCCACCTAACTGAAGTCTTTTTTCAGTGGTAGGTGAAGCATGGACAATTGCATCGAGGTAGCTACGGTTTGTGCCGTAGCTACGTGGGGAGAAATGTTTGCTATCCTAGGTTTTATACTAAAGTTCGTTAGAACCAGCGAAATCGTGAATATTCAAGCCATACTGCAGCGGAAAATTATCTAATAGAAATTGTTTTTCATTGGTTCATCTCAGGCTTCCTAAGAGTTCCAGCGGCAACGTAACTTATCCGGTAGCTAACGGCAATGAACATCAACCGCAATGAGGTGAACCGAGTTGATAATCAGTCAATTACGGGCAATTAGGTTCCAGCGGCTGAACGTTAATTATCTGTTAATTATCTGTTAATTATCTGACTGCATATCATTGATTCGTTCCCAGAGCCTGTGATTATTGACTAAAATGATGCGGTTCAATTATGAAACAAAGACTATCTGTCTGGGAACTAACTGGCGTGAAGTCAGGTTTGGCCATTTTTGAAGTTCTTAAAACGACGCTCACTAAACTACTAAATTCCTTCTCATTTTGTTGAGCACAACTTGTTTTCAAGGCCAGCTGAAATATTGGTTGTGGCATCATCGTAATCGATTGATCTATTTTTGGATCATCCTTATTTGGATGTTGTCTGGAAATCACATTAGTTGATGATCCATTCGTAGTCATAATCTTTGACGGTAATATGTGTCACACAGGTTGTAGCGCATGTATTTAGAAATAGTGCATGATCCTTCGTCAATGTATGAATACTGTGGATTGGCACAACAATATTTGCTTTTACACACATTTTAAAGTGTTACAGTATTTCGGGTGTGTAAAGAATTTATGATGAAACCTGATTATCACTTGTGGGTGGGTGTCTATTTTCAAGATTCACGTCAAGTGACGTTGTTTCACTTAACGTATGGCAAATGTGCCGATATGTTTCCCTAAGATCAAAATGTCTCTTACCAGTAAAAGTGTCTTCATAAAAGAAATACTTCTGTGCTTCTCTGAAAGTGTTTTATTCATGAAGGGAATACTGTAGTAAATAATGAGGAGTAAACCGTGAGCGAATTGTGTACTGCTCTACAACGTCGCTACAAATCGTATAATTTTATGGTTTTCATCATTGGAACACCATAGTTGATCATATACGTCATCAAACACTGAGAAACACCATTTATAACCTTCGTTATTGACTTTTCAAACAATCCCTGTAGATTATATGTGTTTTACTGTGCTCAGATAGAATGCAACGCATAGTGACAAGGAGAACCAAACTTTTGATAACTATCAGACAGAAATGCAGGGACAGATAAGCGTGGAAGTATAATTTATTATGTTAACCGGTAAAGGGAAATGTGAACCATTACTGAGATAGGTAAACACGCTAGGTCTGATCCACCGATCAGAGAACAAGAAATTGTCACTAACCTCAAGACGAAATCTGGGACTTCAATTGATGAAAGTTAGATATTTGAAATAACAAAAACCAAATGGCTCACTAGTTGAAAAATGTTATTTACTGACTTTTGAATAATGTTTTTTTCAATGATTCATAGGCACTCATCAGTTCGGTTCACTGGCGGCGTCTCAATCTTCACACATAAGCCCATTCAAACAAGATGAAATGGTCAGATGTAAACAGTTTGTTCAACCTTAAGTCGATAGGTCGTGGAAAAAATTTACTGACAGGGGTCAGTGTTGCGTTGTATTGATAATTCCTGCAGGTAGGATGTACGTAGGCAACACAACTCATGTGAATCCAGCTCAACCCTTCAAATAGGTCTTTAGCAAAGTATCGACTAACTTTCGGGGAGGCAGACTGTGAACTCACAATTATACTCCGTCAACATGGCCAGTCCACCTAGTTGCCAGCGAATTTCAGCTTGATCGAGACAAGACATACCCCTTCGCGCCATATCGCTCGGAGCAGTCAGTGCAGTTTGGAGCCGACCTGTATTTTACAGTTTCATTAGTCTTTGTGCACTGTTGAATCCTTGTCAAGTAGTCTTGATATGTTTCAGCTCAATCCTTTGTCCTGTGCTCAACGTCTGATGACCACTTACGAGATCCCTGACCAAGATCTTATACCCAACCTCATTTCTAGGTGACTTCCCAGTGTTCTTTTGTCACAACTGTATTTTTGTTTTGCGTTCTGTTCAGTAATAATTCACGGACAGTCCGTGAACTTCTTAATGCATAGGCAATTATTAATAAACTGAAAATTTACGGGATCTTCATGATGGATGAACATTCGGTGCGGTTTGTTCCATCGTGACGTATAGCTCTAAGGTTTACATTGTTCAAAAACCCTACAGATAGCTTCATTGTTACATTTTTCGCGTGGAATATTAACAGTGTTGTTTTATCATCATGGTACCTTCGTTACTAGATCAAATCCTCTTTTAAATCTTTGTTGACCAACTGTAAGAATTGTGGTAAATCTGGACAGTCATACTCGTTATTCATTCGAATATGTGCATCCGACTGTTGAACAAGGATATGTTTTGATGACAAAATGTTACACTGCAAGCTAATGACAGGCCATTGCTTGTCCACTTGGAAAATTCGCGGCCAGCCAGTAAAATGCAGAACTAAGAATATAGCAAGAAGTTCAAGCAGACAAATGAAGTCGCAAAATATTTTCAACAGAAACGCTCTACGCATCTTCCTCAACTGAGCCGCAGGTAAATATATATTCATTAATCAAACTGAACCATTCAGCACAATGTGTCTAACTTCATGGGCACGATTAGATCAGTTAAGAATCAAATGGGTGATCACGAATTTGAAACGTGAATTTTTTGGCCAATCTTGTAAAACCTACCAGTGCTAACAATGCTGATGGTGCAAACGACAACATCGGAGAAAACTTTAAGTCATACAAGTAAGGTACCATGAAAAAAAGAGTGAGAAAAGTACCCTAGGTAAACAAATTAATTATCTCTATAGAAGTGATACAAGAAAATGGTATAAATTCGTGGTTACTATTCCTTAACATTATGGTTTTGTTAGGTAAACTACCATGTGCTACTCACCCCCCCGTGTATGTCTATTGCTTCAAAAAAGGGAAAGTGCTGCTTGGTAATTGCACGTTATGGTTAGTGAATGACTGCTCTCCGATTCCATGTAGGGGAGGACTGATGAACTGTACTTTGGTTTGTGAGTAGGCAATTAGACTCCCTTCCGAAAAGTGTTTCGTATGCTCCCACCGCTCGGTCGATGTGCTCGACTTTACAAGCACACGTAAAATCTCACATTTGTTCAAAACTGCTCAGCAAGTGGAGTGAGTTTATTTCTTTGCGCAGAACGGAGGTTTGACTGACCCTTAATTCATTTTTGGCGATATTTTATGTTCACGTTGAACGAACGTGGCTCCATGTTCCCCATGGCATAGACCTGATGAGCATACTGGTTTGCAGGAGAGTATACCTCCAGCACATTTGATGTATTTCAAAACTAAACGTGTTGGGTGTTTCGAAGTGTAGGGTTAGACGTAATAGTAGTATAGTAAGTGAGAGGATGAAGCTCACTATACGACTACGGCTCAGTATTTAGAATACGCACTCATCACCTGAAGTAAAGGAGCTTGTAAGTCGGAGGACCCGCAATCAACCGCAAGTAATAGCTAGGCATTTAATAATATCTTAGTAGTTTCGTCCAAGAAAACCTCCAGACGTCCGTGGAAAGCCGCTATCATACAATCCGTACTTTAAACGACGAGATAAGTGAACGCTCAGCAAATGGTCCTGAGTTGAACTTACCACAAAAACTGTTAGATCGGTTAGTAATATCGGATAAAATTTAATTGAGTGAGTACAGGCTACTTAAGGTGGCCTTGTAACCATGATCATAAACATTGCTACGTCAACTAATATTTTTTCAGTATTTAATGGCGAAACTAAATTAATCTGATAGAACACAGTTTTCTGGAACGCCGGTAATTTTATGACAAAAATTTTCAATATAGATATCATCCGATCTCGCTCAATCTTAGCCTTGGTTGAACTAAAAACGATGAGGGAAGTGCTATATCCTTAAGCGAAAAGCTTACCATCAGCCGAACTGCGAAATCATGCCAGGGGCTCAGAAATTTCATGATGGATTCAGTTACCTACCCGTCGCATTAAGTTACATGAAGTCCACCTTGGCTCAGCTGAAGAAGTGCTTGGTGTCTTTCCTGTAGTTTGGAAAAGTCCAGCCGTTACCTCAAAATTTCACTGCTGGGTCTCCTCTAACTTGACAAGTCTGCCACGCTGCTTGATATCACCAAAGGTTTGGTACTCAGAAATACAGCTGATGGATGTCAGCTGGTAGATTCCATACAACACTGTCAGTGAGCAGCGGAGTGTAAATTTGAAGTTCCTGGAATTCTGGGGTGGCTTCTGAGTTCAGATGGCATAACACTTGCTGTCCATCAACGTGTTGTTAATGGACTGTTCTCGGTTCTATCATGCTCCAAAGATTTACGTGTGATTCAATAAAATGCATATATTTTAAGCACCCTAAATGCAGTAGACGCACGCAATCGGTTTGAAACGCACCGTGGCATTTCAGGGTTTCCCGTACTTACATCACTGATTTTATGGATGACATTTAACTGCAACGACAACACGTTTGAACAGTAAAATTCCATATCCCTAAACAGACCCTTATTTCTAGGCGGTATTTTAATGAATTGCACACAAACATCTCAAGACTCATCGAATAAACTATCCCAGTTGACTGAGGACAGGAGTTCTTCCATCTTGAAAACTCAGCTTTAGCTGAAAGATCACGCATTCAGCACCAGACCCAGTGACGTTTGAGCAAAATTGAAGCCGGTTATAGAGTTTCCCATTGCGATTGCGTTGCAAAAATTCGTAAGGTGATTTTGAAATGGCCATTCATTGCTGTCATTAAACACAACGTTGACTGTCAAGTAATCGACGGCAAAACAGGAGCAAGGTTAGTTTGGATGCACTTCTCGCTTCGGTTTGTGAAGTTCATTGACTCCGGTTGACATGCGACTCACTATGCCTCATGACAATAAATGTCGAATGGTAAAAACTGATATGGGCCAGGTGTGCTAAATGCCCAACGGAGCACAGGTGAAACTGTCTGAATATTTTACTTAAATGTACTAATCACGGAATTAGTAAAAAGCAGATAGAAATAGGTTGATGGCTCCGTACAATCGTAGAAACAGTCTTTAATGCTCAACTACAGAACCGTGTCTCACCAGATACGAGTAACCGACCGATGATGATGGAACGAGTGGTTAGTGCCAAGTAATTCAAGTGACGTTACTGTTCCACATGCTCAGGTAGCTAAATTTGTGAAGGTACTAAACACAGTGATTTAATATGTTACAGAATAAAACAATAAACACAAAAAATCTAACAAACTTCATTTCTGTTTCCTAACGGAAACCCCAAATGTGCAGATCCAGTAGGTTGAACAATGTGTGGCAACAAATGAAAGTTGAACAGTGAGATAAACTCAGTTCAAAATAATGTGAGGGTCGGGTCGAAGACCCATTAAGGACGGTTTATCTGTTACATCACTAAGAAACGGAGTTGGGATGGGTTCAATAAAGATCAATCTAATCTGGTGTAAGTGCTTCAAGATTGCACTTCGAGAGATGCAAGTTCCAGAGGTACACAGCTAATTAAGAATAGGTTATTTGATGTGCGTCCTCATTTGTCACGATGGACGGCCAACATACTTACATCCACAAGTTAGACTGAAAACATACATCCCATTGACTGGACGATTAAAGTATGGTAACGAATGAAATATTCGTGCACATGACATTTTTGCGCTGTAATATTGAATTTTTACGAAGGAAGAAAGTGGTTCGACAATCAGCGGGCTACCATTTGGAGTAGCTGCATATAACAATTTGAAATTATGAATTGATGCGTGGAACAGAGGAAGTATAGAACAGATGAAATTGTAATGTATAGTCTAAAACTGCAGGACAGGTTAAAATCGGAACCCGAGGAATCACGGTGCCTGACAGGTTAGTAGCCTGATATTAGGCGAATATAATACTCTTCAGCAAAACAGCGTCATATAAACAACGAGTTATGCTAGGCCATAACGAATCAACGTGCGTGTTACAAAGTGTAATCGTCTACAAGAGCATGGAACTAAGCCAAGTGAAGCAATGTTGCGTAGTAGGGTAATAGATTATATTCAACTGACATCGATTCGCTGGCACCTCAGATATAAGTATGCTACCTAAATGAGAATGTGTTAATTATATCACACCATACAATTTTACTTTAATACCTCAGAATCGTTACACCCGTTACATCTAGCAATGTGGATAACGCTTGATTACAATCAGCTCACCACAAATATGAGTCTCTACTGCTAGCTTAACGTTAGGTGATGGCGACTTCCGGGTTCAGCGGTATAAGTCCACTTTCTGAATTCAAGCAGCTTCAACTTTGCTATCAAGAACTGAACTAAGAATCGCCGGACATTCTTATGTTTACTCCACCAAAGCTGCCTTCACTTGACATTCAAAGCAAGCAGCAGTATAAACAAATTCAGTTTGTTGGAAATGTATTCACTAGATTAGAAATCATTTGGACAGTTCACAAAATTACTGCTGCCTCAATTGGTCGGAACAAACTGTCTTCTTGGAAGTAAGATAATTCATCCGGGAAATGCATCTGTAGTTTATGACTGCAGTATTATCTGCACACTCACAGCACTCCTTGAACAGACAGAAGAGAAGTAGTATATATGTAATTTAATTCCTGCTGACCTTTATCATAGCATACTACTAAGGACTACCAGTCAACGAGCTTCTGTTCAGGAAATGGATAAAGGCGGCCTCCAGTTTCCTGCATACTCTACGTCGAGTTTGTTTCTAATTTCCGCATCGAACTGATGGTTGAGATGCTTTCAACATTATAAACGTATCCTAGGTATGTAAGCCTATATGACTTCTGCTAATAATCTCCCGTTTTTTGTTTCATTCTATCTTTCTGGCTAATATTTATTTCCGCTTCTTAAAGTACAAGGTAATTATCGTGGGACATCTTTTAAATTGATCTCGTCAGATGGGCAACCAACCTGGACAGGCTGTAACAAGACGATATCCACCGATGTGTTCTGCAGCCAAACTCATTCAGGTTTACTTGGAATATAGGCGACGTACTCAAAATTATACGTGATTTGTCATAGGCTAATTTTGATTGCCAATGGCTTCATATAGCCTACAACCTCAGTCAATTTGATAAACTAATTTGGAATTCGGTTTCATCGTTTGCTGAACACAAAAAGATATGACACAAGAATATTTCCGTTTTTATTCAAAATTACGTCAGCCTTACCCTAGATGGAATAAAGTCCTAGTAATCTCATTGTCGAACACTGTTCAGCACAGAGTACGAATTACATTCGTCCTGTGCTAAAGAACACATATATGGTAACGGATAACTCTGGAGAATTCGGTGGAATAAAACTTGAAAATATACTCAGACTCAATAGAATACATTAATCACAAATAGTTGGTATAAACTGAAGAGCACTTATAGTTTACCGTCAACTTAACACGCGGATGGACTTTCCAGACAGACCGTATGGGACAGAAGCGCTAAAATTGACTCATGCTTTACTTAGGGCTCCAATCAGTGCGAACCAGTCTGACCAGTATTATTAATTTCGAGGTAAGTGAAAACTCCCGTAAGAGTCATGAAAAAACAGTACAGGCAAACGAATTATTTTCAACAAATTCCCTCCTCTGATTGATGCAACTTTCCAAAATTAAGTGACATGACTAGGCTACTGATTAGTAAATATGGATGAAACATTGTGATTAGAAAACTGCCTAACAGAACTTTGCTGCGTATATTGGGACATAAACGAATTCGACATTTAGTGGTCAATTTTAGTCGAGACCATTTGGTTTGTATCTGATTACGGTAAAAATCACCAAAGTAGCGTCAGACTGCTCACAAAAACTTAAATAATTAATATTAATCCGCGCAGGCAAATTACATTTTTGGCTTAACGATGAACTTTATCTCCGAGTTGATGAATTTTTATGGATTCACCGCTAAGTTAACTGGTCCATGAAATCTTTCATGTTTGAAAACGACAGGATGAGGTTTTCAAAGAAGCAAGCTATTGTCAAAGGTATGCGGATGACACGTTTAAGAGACACCCAGAAACTATTAACAATTTTGAGATAGAACCATGCTGAAAAACCAATGGGCAAGTGCCTTTTGTTGACATAACACGCAAAAAATGAATCATTACAGCAAACCATGTTTCATAAGAAAACGTGAACTGACCAGTTACCTGCATTTCTAAGGCTACGTGCCAATCAGTCTCAGAAGTGATACTGTATGTCTGACGAACAGAGCAAAGAAGAGCTGCGGGGAAAACACACTGGAAGACGCAATAAAGGAAGTGGGGGATTCTTAGTTTTAATGTCTATCCTGAGAAGCCCATTAGCAACAAGCAAAGTGGACGAGTGTAACTCCTAGCAGACACCTTCTATAAGAGCACGTTTGCGCAGTTTTGACTTTCGAATGATTTATTGTCACGTCAAATAAATATTGCCAGCTATATGACCTATTATGCTGCAAGTTCTGTAGCCACGTTTCACCCGAATCGGGCGGTACCACTGAACGTGAGAGATGAGTTACCTAGTAACATTGCCTCCTTCTTGATCGCTTGACTGTTAGTTTTGTTCTTACTAACTGATCCGCACTGCTAGGTGTTTATTCGAGCAAATCAATTGAGGATTAACAGAAAGCATCAAGTTTTTAATCCTGGCTCATTTGCTCGACTGCTATCAACATATAGGCACGAAGAAAGTGTTTCGCGTGCATATCCGTCACCTTGTTCAGAAAGATCAAATGTCACACCTTATGGATAACCGAAGTGATAATAATTCCGGATTTTTGTATACAGGGACATTCCGTCCATATCCTGAGCTTCCCTGACAATGTGAAACGATTTCTCCCAGCCCGATTAACCCTGGCTATCGAAGACCGAATTGGTTTGCGTTCCAAGCCGCAGCGAGTCAGCAGTAAAAAGTGGTCAACTACATTGCCCCATCCTGATATACTGCTCACCAGCTTTTTACCAGTCACTTAGGTTTATGTATTTGTGGCAGCTAAAGAGAAAAATTCATTGAAAGCCGTCTGCTCACCGCATTCAAGTCTTAGTTTAAGTAGAAAGTTATGTTATCTCCATTAAGATCAGTCAGACATCATGGACAAGTTGTAGCGAGAGGTCTGAATGTGATACTTCAGTCGTGCCTAACATGAAGCCAGTGAAGCAGAGGTCATCACGGTATTCCAATGAATGCCGGAGTTCAGCTACCGAAAGAGGTAGTGATGGGCATCACTAAAAGATCCTAATAAGAACGAAGCCCGATTTCAACATCCTTTTTCAAAATCTAGTTGTAATGTCTGTCTGAATGCATGGAATACAAGAGAGTGACTGAAAATTGAGTTGGAAAACATTCACTCTACATAATTGTACTTAGTGGGCTGCAGTCCCCTAAAACAGATTTTCATCCAAAAACTCTCATCTGATCCCCCCATGTCTCGTTCGTCATGTCCAGTAAGTAGAATGCTCCTGACGAAATGTATGACATTTTGGCAATTTTTCGACTGTTGTTAAGTTAACCCCCGAAAGTAACACAAAATAAATATACTGGTCGCACTAGCTTTCGAAGGAGTTCTATCAAATTTCTAACGGAAGAAACCGCATTCTTGTTTTGAAATTTTGGTCAGCACATAAGCAACATGTTGCATGTGCACCCCTCACACACTAACAGGCATGTTCACCTAAAGCACACATAATAATCGCACCATCCATATGTGGTAAGGTTTAGTTATATGAAGCAGCATTCACCACCCCTACCTGACGTTACGAGGCCTACTGCCTATCCAAAGTTTAGAAGGAGTTATTGCACCACAAATTTCGCAGTGTGCATGTAATTCGATATTTGTCCAGCTGGTGCCAATTTTCCTGGTGCAACTTGAGACAGCTGGTACTTGCGAGCAACAGTTCAGAGCTGACGTTCGTATGTGTATGCTATCTTGTGAGAGAGAGACAGTAAACCAACAACAGGACTGAATTCAGTTCATAGATCACGTGCAATGCAATTGTTTCATATATTATTCCGATTCATATGTAGCAAGAAAATTGACAGTGGAAACTTAACTGGCCATTAAAGCTGCTGTGGTTTAGTATCCTTAGAAAAACATGCTCTCCTGCAACCACCAAGAGAAAGTAGATAGACTGAGAGTTCATAAAACTAAAAACAGGACAACTAGAGAAGCTGAAATCACCTGTCCACTCTGACAGTCTAAGTGGGTAGCAGAGTACAGTCAATGCCTTACCATTCAGTTATGCTATTTAACCGACCGATTTCGAAAGCATAAAACAGACTCGAGTTTTGCTGATAGTGAAGCTCAGTACTGACGCAACTGCGCCTCCGTCCCAACACGCTAAAAACCAGAATCTAATATATTTTTCCCAAATCGGCGAGTTATAAGTCCTATCCGGAAATGGAAACTGTGATCAGCTGTGCGTGATGCCCATTTTGCAACAATCCACGTCCTTAAACTTCAGCCATTAAAAGGATTGCACTCAAGCAACTGTTTTTAAGGACCAAATGCAGTTGATGTTACAATAACTTAAACGTTACACACATATGATTGCAGCTTTCTCATTCGGATGAGCTTCTTGATAACACACTTTTGAAGGGAACCCCAACTTCGGGTCTGGCTTACATTGAAGCTCAATACAGATTTACAAGAATTTCAGGAAACATCCACTTTTACATTTTTCAGATCCAGTTGTGTACATTGCTATGGTTTCTAAGTAGCAATAGATAGCGTGGCCGCAGATGCTTCTACTATCTTCAGCGACGTCCTCCCACATCGTTTTTTCAGGCATGACCAACTTTGCGGCTCAGTCATTGTAACAGTTAGAGCCAAGCAGTGCTTCAGTGGTTGCGTTTGTGCCACCTTCCTCCGAGATTTAGAACAGTGTCCAACAAAGTGACCGCTTGAATTCCCCTGTATAGATGTGGTCAGACTCCCTGTCCATCACTGATGAGCATTCTCAAAGTTTTGAATGATGAACGTCGAGGTAATTCGTGATTTATTCAGACTCATCTGCGCATCCAACCGCTGAGTAATATGCAAAATCCCTCGATGTAAAGTGTTCACAGACCCTATAGGAACTACAGGCTGCTCACATATTTGTAATGAAATCCAAGGGTGTTCCTGCAGAAATGGCTCACAACACCAGATCACACAACGCTGTCACCAGGAAACACGTGGAAATTAGCTTGGCTTGCAGCAAAACGAAACCTCGTTATGGTATACAAAGCCTTGTTTCAGTAGCTTATGCTGATGTTTGAGATATATGGCAAAATTTCTGTTGCTTTTGTAAAGCGTCCAACTTTGTCTACATGTTCAAGTTACAAATGGCTAATGCGTTCAAATTGTAGTTCCATTGTTTATAAATCCACTGAGGGTCATGTGAGTATGAAGTAAGCGTAACCATCCTCAATGTTTTTTGCAGACATGTGACAAAAGGAGACAGGAAGCGCGAAATCAGTTGACAAATTTTCATCTGACTGATCCAGTAACCCACTAGGTGGTAATGTAGATCACTTTAGTATTATTGAGAACACACTGGACCACCTTGGTTTGTAACGGAAAGCGCCACCGTTGAAAGCTATTAACCACAAAACGACGTTAGTGTATTGTAATGCTACTATGAGCATACACATTTGATTCTAGAGAAGTGTAAAAATCTGCAAAGCAAGGATGTTTTCGATTTTGGTTCCAAAAAGTTGTTATTTGAACAGTTTGCCTATCGTTATTCTAAGTTATTCCATGCCTGATCAGGAGATTACTTATCATAACCTGTTCAGTCTCTTGTACTGAGTTAGTGTCAACATATTACAGTGTGGAGTAGTCGGCTATTTGTGCAGTTGGTTGTGAAAAATGTGGGATACCGGACAAGAATGCAATCCTATACGAGTGATGTGTGTGAAGAAACGTCGAATCTCCGGATTAATTTATCATAGCTGTCTGCAGTGTGCCTATTTCGGATAGTCGTCTGCTAACCAGTGTGGTGTGAAAAGCAACACAACTTAGTTTTGAAAACAAGGGTGACATCGCCTCGACCATCTGCGGACTGATTTCACTGATGTTCTTGAATGATATTCACTGCGCAAATAACTAAGTTCGGATGTGTTCGCCAGTTAGAAGTCTCAAACGTCGATTAATCCTCCCTATGTAGCGCTAACCAAGTTACTGTGAAATTTTCCAATCATGTATAATTGGTTAATTTAAGGTTTAATTTCTAAGTCCCATCACTCTCGGTTACTCTGTACCCGTTTGAACCAAGCTGCATGTATGCATGCACTCAGACTGCGTAAGGTGTTGTGTCTGCTAACACCATACTACTTAGTTTTTCCGGATTCACTGTCAACCTTCTTGAAGAAAATTAGCTGTTCCACATTTACCGAGTGTTTGTGACTGGCAGCATTTGAATTTGTTAGTTATACAGAGTTCTACTATTTTATTGTGTCTCAAAATGAGGCATGCTCGTCGTTAACACCCCCCATTATGATCAAGAACTAAGTTCGTTCATGTAATTTCATAAGAATAGTGTGCACCAATCCCAGCACTTTTACCACTGTACGTAGCACATTCCTAAACGTAGCTCAACAGATGTGATATTTTTGGAAGCCAATGTGGCTACAGAACTACTGAACTTCTTGAACAATGTATTCTTAAAAAAATGGTGGACGATGAACTTTTCCACTGTAGACACTTGATAATATCAGGAGAAACCTTCCAACCACAAATCCCGGACTTCGGGCTGAGCTAATAAAACTGGGTTGAAGGAATTCTCTTCATTTACAAATTGCTCATAAATGAACGCCTCGTCCAGCGTTGCAGAATGGAGTACCCTTTTAGTTTCCAAAGTGGTGCGACCTAAGCACAATAGAGAATGTCATCTTTCTTAACGGAAGTTAAAGTGCCATCCGAGACCCTGTCCACAGCTACGTATATCGCCAGTGCCACACGTCCGGCTGTGCCAACTTATCGCACTTTTCTGATTAACCACGACCGTCTGTGAATAGCATACAAGTAATACTATCAGTTCGAGCGAAGATACAACAGTTAACAAAACCCTTTCGGATCAACTCTCCGTTCTCAGAGATTGACAGGCGATCATTCTGAAACAAATGAACAATCGGAGACTAAAATCAATGTCGAACAGATCAACTGTGCTATTGTTCTGATCAGTTGAAACAAAGCAATCTCAGTACGGATGACATGGGTATAAGAACCATTGTCGTGTGAGCCTGTTCAGTTCACACTGATCATTCTTATTTCGGATGACAGACAATTTGTATTAGTAGAACATAAAAACGGTTATGCCAAGAAGTGTGTTTCAACATGATGTATTCAGATTCTGTGTAGAATGTGCAACTGAATACACAAAAGCAACCAGCCTGATTGATAAAGGGTAGTCTACAGACTTCTGGTCATAAGTTTAAACGGTAAAGTCGTTCATGACTTGTTCGAAAACCAATAACGAATGTTCATTTGGATTTGTCAGGGCAGTGGGGACGTAAACCGGAAGCCCTAAAGGACACTTAAAAGAAATGACGTTGAATTTAAAACTGTTTTCGGAAACCATTGCTTTCAAGTAAACGACCAATTGATTATGGACGCGTGGCAGACACTCGCCTTCGATTTGATTGCTTTCAGATTCCCCTGGAACTGTCTGTTTCAAGGGGGTTCAGGAAAATACGTGAATCCATTAAGGTGGTTAAATATTTCCTCTGTGGAAACGGACAGAATTTGTAGACATCTATCATGAGTATTCACTATATCAATTGGAGTATACTAGGAACACCCAGCCTCCTTTCCTCTATAGAACAGAATCAAATGTCAAATGCTTACAGACTTCTCAAACCTATCACTTATTCAGTAGCCATATTGCCTCGGTCTGTCGGTCTGAATTATGTGCAAACAAAGCATACTAAACGTACCTTATAGAATCCATCCTAAAGTTACTTACGTGCACTGAGTGTACGCAGACATCACTGTTAATGGGTGCTGGTAATGACCATGTGCAGGACTTTCAGGACCACCTATGTTTATTCAGATTTCGATGGTATGGTTGAGCTGGACACAGCTTTATGAACATATCTACATTGAAATGGAAACCAGTTGGAAGAGATCTGAGTCCTATTCTCAGCAAGTTAAAACACTCTTTCCTCATCCACCCCTTTCCAAATTCCTGTTACTTCTCCCTCTTCTTCCAACCCACCACGCCATGCGACGATATGGTAACCCCCAGAAAATGTTTCTCTAGAACGTATGCTTAGAGGACCCAAATAACGTCGCGTACGCACACATTCTGATGGTTATCTGGACGACCTAAATCGTTATGTTCACTCTCTCTGTATTCTCCACGTTGTACTGATCAAGGCGAATGACAGGTCTCCGTGGAATGCATTTCGTACCTTTAGTACGTAAAACGCCACCTTTCCACTTCCACATCAATGACTGTGTTTACTGTCCGAAAATGTGGACATTTTCACCCACGCACCCACGAACAGCTGAACAGATTATATAGATACAGTACCAGAGACGGCTGCGTTTGGCACTCAGCGTCTACCCCCTCGCAGTATTACCAGAATTCACCAAATACTGGTTAAAACTACCGTGTTCTTTTGCCACAGCGCGGACATGGAACATAGGGATCACAGTCGTTCTGGTCAGTACAATTTGGGTTCTGTCCACCAGGTTGTAGACGTTTGAGTGATTCAACCCATAGTCAAAAACTCCATCCAAAATGGAAGAGTCCAGTGCACTTTGACTTACTCTACTTGTACCGTTTCTAAGTCTTCTGGCTAATTTTATTTTGTTCAAGATTCACTTATTTTATCGTGTTAAAATTT
Source organism: Paragonimus westermani (assembly GCA_008508345.1). NCBI lineage: Eukaryota > Metazoa > Platyhelminthes > Trematoda > Plagiorchiida > Troglotrematidae > Paragonimus > Paragonimus westermani. The sequence continues at coordinate 206,832 of QNGE01000233.1, read as the reverse complement.
ATCTTCTACACTGTTCATCGTCAGGGTTCCGATGAGCTAATGTTCAAACCTTAGTGCTTTTTAGTTGCATTTTCGGCTGCTAATGGGTCGTGTGTGTAAAACAGAGGTTAACTAAAGTAGCTTTCGAGACAAATGGGATTCAGCGGCAGATATGTCCGAATTGCTTCGACGGAAATGAGGTGATTATCTTACAGCCCTTTCTATGAAGAATTCAAACAATTACGACAACTCAGCGGTTGGCTTTCAGAAGTCCACGAGAACTCATGGAAAGATCAGCATGGGTCACTTTGGAACTCTGAAGACCGTTGACAGCAAATTCGATCGAAAAGTTATTTTAGGACTAATTACGATCCTCCCGTTCGCTCAGTAAAATCGCTGGTGGACAGGAACGCCGGTAGTTCGTTTACCTACCAAACCAGTTGGACACTAAAGGCTGAATGGACCTTTGTGTGCTATCTTGGCAAGCTAACGAAGAACCACGTTTACTCATCTCGAGCCTAAGAAAATTGCAATGGGCTATTCATCGACCCTGGAAAAAAGCCTCGGACTAACGCTTCTTGCCTGGGCTACTTTTGGAGCATCTTGATCAGTTTTTAGCACATGCTTTTCCCAGCTTACTCAGTATGAATGCACGAAGTGGTTCTGCAATGGCCCAAGGATATCCTAAATGCAGCTATAATAAACAGACAACAAGGGCAATAGTTTGCTGAGCTGCTCTGAAGGGTAATCTGCTCAGATGACATAATATCAATCTGTTGTTGATCAGGGTAGAACTGACTTGGTATCCGTCTTTTTCCAGATGTTTGGATAGTGACCGGAAGGCGTCTGGCCATTGTATTCTCATTCTGTAAGCTTCATCACGGCTTCCCCCCGTAAAACGCCGACCATTTTAGACGGTGCAGGGCAAGTCTGGCTACCCACTCGTGCACGCCAACTCAGTTAAAATACTAAGTGTGAGCATAAAGGCAAATATCAACTCGTTTGCACCGACAAATGATGGTGGTAATCCGATCAGTGACACGAAACAGCTACAGCACACGTTATCTTATAGGCGACATTGACAGTATCGGCTGTCCCATAGCACTTGTTGAACAATGTGTATAGATGACTGTTTGATAAATAACGGATGATAAACTGCTTCAAACTTGCTGAGTGATTCAGCTATTCGTAGGCTACTGATCGCAAAGGCCAGTGAGCTGTTTGAGCAAGCTGAAGATCTACAGTGAAATATCACAGTTTATTGACTGCGACGGGCACGTCCGGGTTGGTTACCATAGCATTTAATACAATGTCTTTCTTCTGGTCTCCTCCGGATGATGACACTCCACCGAATGTGCGATCCGCATCAACCGAGATACTGCTGTGAGTGCCTACTCCGGTATCAAAGGTAGAGTTTTTCCATCCCACGATTTCCACACTCTATCTGCATCCATTTTACATACAGTGCTTCGAAGGCATTCAGGGCACTTGACGGTTGGAATTGGTCTAGAACACCTATGGACGGACATAGACAAGCCCGAGCCCATGATGACGATTAACCAGCTTTGTTGCTCACGACACGTAAACGTGATGGCTGAAGAGTTGTTCCCGAAGAGGTTGCTGTAAACATGGTGAAACACATAAACAGAATGTCAGAGGACATACGCTTCTAGCTCAGGGTCGTATCCAAGTAAGTAGTTTGCAGTGTACAAGTGATCTGAGGTCACGAGAAGACATAGCCATGAATTAGGAAGCCTGAAGGAATGCGATCCGGAGAAGCGTCCGTAAGCCCAATGAACAGCAGCTGCGCCGGTGGCCACAGACCGGTGTACCGGGATAGTATTCAACTCAGTCCTTAATTTTTTAATGTGTGAGTATAGTATAAAGAAACACTTCTGAACTGGATAGCCTGGAATACTGCGATCCAGACAGGTTTCCGAATGGTCAGTAAGCAATGGCTCGACATATCTGGTGGTCTTACCGTGTAAAGCTGTGAACAGTGCAGTCGCTAATGTGCCACCGACCTCTACTTTGCAAGCCACCACTTCACATAGACAATCTTTAACGAACAGACGACGGGTTCGTTGAGCAAATGTGATTTAAATTTACTACCAATCTTTCCCACCTACAGGCCGAAGACCCACGGATACCTATGGTTAAACCATGTAAACTTCGTTGAACTACTTGATCATGTGGTTTGTTAGATTTCCTAAGCGAAATTCAAATTCTAGTTTATTTCCTCTCCAGTATTAAATGCTTTAACTTTACTGCCGTATTTTAGCATATTCCACAGCTCACGCCCCGTTTCTAGTTCGCTTCTGCCTTAGATTCTTGACAGTTGACTGCTATCCTAGTTTAAATCTTATCACTGGAGAATATCTGTTCTTTGTTACTTTACAAAGGTTAGGTATTTCACTTCAAACACTAGTCTCTCATCTGACTAACCAGTAGTGGCCGACTCTGTGTTATCCGTCTCTACTTATACGTCTCTCCGTCTTATTACTTCGGGGCTAACATCAGGATAACTGGTGTGAGATTGAACCACAATGCATGTCATTTGTGATGGCATGGTTGCAAAGGTGTCCTTTGACTTTGATAACTGGAAGGAGTTGATCCTGCAGTGAATGTTTTCAGTCACTCACTGATGAGCTGTCTGCAATTTAAACACCTGCGAATCGCACACTACTTATACGCGCTAGCAACCTCGACGTAAATTTATCTATGACGACCAAAGTTTCCCCACAGAAAACAAATGCTTTCAGCTTAACTGGTGTTAGGACTCACCTGCTTTACTCTCAGTGGGATCTGCATCCTTATACACGCACTTGCGATATAACAATGCAGACCGCTACTCTACCCTCGTTTTTTCCAAGAATTTCTCATGATAATTCATCGATCAACGAGTAACAAGACGTGAACTTCAACGCACCCATCAGTGTATCGCTTAAACTGTTACCGTCAACTTTCAGATTGAGCAATCCGTAATGCTATAAAACCGAGTCCGTTATATTTAGTGCCATATTGGAAGGTAATTTCCGGAGTGAACAAATTACAATTAGGTGAGATTAGGAAAGTTTATCGTAGACTATAAACCAGCAGGTAGAATTTTAGGCTCTATTTGAAAGCACGCCAGTCAGTAGCAGTAAAACCTGGAGGAAGGAAAACAATATGGGGAGGCAGAGTAAGGCTTAATAACATGAATGTCACCGAATAATTGACATAATATTACTACCAGTTGAGTTACCTTATTTTGGCCTACTGATTTCAGTGTTGCCTGTCGCTAATCATGTATCCGACTGACAATTACTGAAGCCTAGTTGCCATTCCGAGTTATCATTACATTGCCCAAATATGGTGGTACTGTACTACCGTGTGCATGTATCCAAGCAAACAGCCAAGTGTCGATGCCTGGGACTGTTAGGCAAGCCCACTAAACTCAGCAACCTTCCTTGACTTGCATTGATTAATCGATTTTCTTGATGCGTACTAGGTGCAGTAGTGATAATGTTGCGTTTCGGAAGCCAAGTGGACGATACACTGGAAATGAACTTGAACCACAGACCTTGAGCAAAAATGACCGGCGTGTACATTGCGTTGCCAGCATAAATTTAAGACAACTTCCAAACATTATACAAACGATATTCCGTTGCTGGCTTAGATTACTTATGGAAACATTACGAGCGTTACATGCTGGATGGGCGATTAACCTTAGGTAATTGGTCTGAACGTGAACCATGCAAATTTGTGCGATTTGTATGACATCCATGTGTGACGAAGGTACGGAGAACCGATTACAGGTTGGCCCAATAATGATACGACCAGTGCTTATTTCACGTTATGCAACTAACTAGTGAAGGTTTCACCAAATCCTGTCTTGAGACGGAACGTGTTACTTACGAGATGAATATTGCAATCAGATCGCGAGTAATGGCGCGGCATACGTCTTCATTATCTGCATGCTGTATCGTATGATTGGGGTTAGCTTAAAACGATCAAGTGCGAGCAGTAAACAAAGAAGTCTAACAGGCTGGACACATGAAATTGCAGCTCAGGATTGTTTTGCTTAGTCTGAGCGACATCGACTTGATGGTCTGTATTATGAGTCGACACAGCCCTTGGAACTCGGATGATGAGGAGCGGTCAGCGCATACCGAGGTTGGCACTGTACTCAGAGTGGTCGATAAGCCTACCTACAGCAAAGGTTTGGGTCTAGCAGTTGATACAAGACTGTATTCGATTCATTCCTTTCCTGAACTTCTACCACTGAGTTGGTATTTGTCCACTTTGCTCACAGTGATGTATATAATAACTGTAGTTCAGAGCTGACTTTAAACTTTTAGGTTCATTACACCGATGCTTATTCTTCAATAAGAACATTCCAGCACACTCTAAGGCATGTCTGTGTTAATAACAAAGGAAAGCAACTGGAGTTACTCGTAAAATAACTTGAACCCATAACATGTTTTATTCGTCTATCGAGTGAGCTCAAATGAAATCCTACCATTCCGTTTTGGTCAAACTTCAGATGTGGCAATGTGATTAAATACAACATTTGATCGCAGCGTTCGCATTCAGATAGACTTTCCAGNGTCTAGTGCTTCGTTTCGAAAGAGGCTGGCTGGAAAGTCTATCTGAATGCGAACGATGCGATCAAATGTGAGTGATGGTCAACTTGAAAATACAACATCCAAAACGCGGCTCCCAAGTAGCGTACTTTGAAATCTCTCTAAATTTCATCTTGGCTGTTAAGGAGCAATCCAAAGTTTCGGACAGTTCATGATTTTTAGCCTTTTGTCCGGAATTTTTTCGGACGTACACTCAGTTACATATGATGCTACAACCCCTAGGAGGCCTTTTAAACAACCTGAATTGCAGCTGAAAACTTTATATCTGACCTGTAGGAAATGTGTCCAAAATGTAACGCTATTTCACAAACTGTTGTTTTATACGTGCGGTGAAAGACAGTGATGTATCGGCTGTTGACTTGTTTAATTTATATCCTTGTTCACACACAAAGCTGATGCTACTGACGTAATTCAAAAGGTATCAACAACCTTCTAAGAATTTCATGAAATAAGTGCATTCATTTAAGAAAGGAGCAGTCGATCAGTTTTCGTTGGCCGGGACGGAGACAGTTTTGCAGCAACATGGTTTTTCCACGTTGTGGAAATTCTGACAGACATGCACAGTTCACATAGTTCAGCTTAACAGAATGGTGTTTGAAGGTCCAGGATAAAACCGTCTTCCCTTAATGGATTATCAGTATGATCAACGTTGATAAGAATGTGCAGTACAGTATCCCCGCAGATCCGTTTAACAGCCCCGAAGAATAGTCCCCTGGCACTGATCTTCAGCAAAGATTTGGTCTTACACTGTATCATTTGCATGTACCTTAGATCAAGGTAAACTTCGAAACAATCAAAAAAGAGAATTGCCCCCAACAATTTCGTATGTTCTGTGCATCGAAAACCTATCTCTGGGCCATAATCGACACAAATTTGGCTTGGGCAGGGTCAATACAGATGTCAGGAGGGTAGTGTCTTCCTGCCTTACAGTGGTCGAGCCGGTGATGTGAACCTCACTGTACAATCCTACACCTCGCAATGAATTCAGACAATGTTATGGATACTGATCCCGGTTAGCGATCCCTCGTGCCATTGTCCAGTCAGTTGTGCGGATCACAGATGTGACACCTGACAACTGCAGTTTCAAGTTTACTTATCATAGCAGACAGCTACTCCAATTAGTTTGGTGACCATTATATCCGGTTTATCTGGTTTAACACGTAGTGTTAAAAACTTCCGTGTATCGGTGAGCAGTATTTGAATTCTTGACAGTTCAGACTCAAACAAGGAAGTGCTCTTTCCACTATAACGGTCAGAAGCGGAAAATGGTGCGAATTGTGGTTTAACATACGAATTACTGTATACAATTATGGGTGGGTTCAAAACCGGCCGGCTGAAAGGTCTATGGGTATAGGAAAACATCAGTCAGGTATGACTCACGCTCAACAGAGGCCTGTGCAAATGGTTTCAAGGCAACTCAAACACTTTAGTATAGGTCTAAATTTTGGTCAAAAATTTGTGATCGGTCAGACACTTCTCTGCCACACTTCCTTAGGACATAAGACAGGGGTACCAGTTAGCTGGCGATTCACTGTAAACCAGTTTAGGTAGGGAATGACTTGCTGCTGAGCCGGATCCACAGTGACCGACAGTTTTGTAAGAATAAACCATCGAATGTACTAGGAACGTCTAGACCAGGATGAATACGTACCTGTGTAACCAAACACTCAGCTCCCACGTGATAAAACTAGTGTTTTATGGGTCACCACTTGACATTACAGTAACTTCAGAAGGCTTTCGTCAGTCGGATTGCCAAAAATCCGCACAGATTTTTACGTAACCTTCAGGTCACCCACTAAAATCGGCGAATGACAGGTGACTTAATTAAGAAATAATTCCTCCTGTTTCTGAACTATCCTGTAGCCACAATGTTTGCTACACAAGTATCCTGTTGGACTCGCCATGATATCAAAACTACGCTAGGTTAGATTGTAACCTAAAAGTCTCGGGGAATAGATGGAACCAAAACAGTCATACGAACACAACTGAGTGTTCATTGGCGAAATCCAGCATAGTTACTAAGGCAGTTAGTGAGAAAAAAGGAAATGCTTAAAAACACTTAACCACCGATAAATCGATCTAAATTAATACAATTTCTCCAAACCGTGAGATGAGGGATTCGTGCTGCGAAGCTAGACAGTGATTGGTGAGTGAAAAGGACCAAAGACGGACATATGGAACATCACGCACAGTAGAACTGACAAGTCCAGTATACTCATCCAATACCACACCAAGAGTATTCTTCCAACACATTTCATTGCGGCTATCCAACCATAAATTGTAATTTGCAGAATTTTGTACAACAGTAAAAAAGACCTTGCGAAACAACAGAACAGAATCAGTCAACATACACACATGCACAGACATACATCAAAGCAAACCAGTTAACAAGGTAATCCGGAGCTGTTGAACCGGTCTGTTTGCACGCACAACACTGGTCCCAGTTCATCAATGGCTATGGCATCCGCTGGCTGGAGATCCATACAGTCCGGTAGTTGTGTCACTTAGTTGAATGGTTGGATTCGCTTATCCAATCACACACGTGTCGCTTCGTTCTGTCTATGCACCTTTAACTCTGCCATCACATAAGAATACGTAGATGACGTGAGACTTGGCCATGAGCAATAGTGCTTTTCCAGTGATGGTGATGGTGATGTTGATGGATGCTGGTTGACATTGGGTGGTGTCGAACAGTGTGAACTGTTGAGTTATTCTGACTGTGCGTCCGATGACTGCCGTGGTAGAGAATTACAGAAAACAGTGACAATGACATCGTTTTTGTCAACAAACCAAACGCAAATGATCATTATTTTAAAGTTTCAGAACTTTTCATCGCCATTCGCAGCTGCTTTTCTGGTTTAATTTCTAAATGGGTTGCGCTAATTGGTCAACTTTCTCAACCATCACTTCCAGCTTATCGTTCTCAGTAACGGTACAGGTGAAATTGGTAGCAATACAGGTGCGTGGTGGGTTCACCTCTACAAAAGCTTAAATGTTATTCTGCTCAAGTGTTTCTATTATGTGTTTCCATCAAGTATGGTTCCGTCTCAGTGGGGCTGTTAGAGAAGAACTACGAACACCAGGGGTCCTGTGTGCCTGTTTTCAGAAAGTGTTGAATCGCTTCCGGCGATTTAAGGATAATTCACTCAGAACTTGACAATTCTAATAACGCTTATTCAGATGGTCGTGTTAACTGGACTACCTTCCAAGTCCAAAAACGTCAGAAAAGGCGGTCGAAAGGATTGGAATTTGTATGGTACTATTGAATAAAATTACAATAAAGGTGTTATCTCACCTTCAATGTGAATTAACCGGGCACACAAATTATTCAGCTGGAAAGCCTTCAAAATGGAGTAACCGAAACACGAATCCGTCAACGGCCACCAGTCAACGGGAAATGAGCTTATGAAAACAATCGGGTGCACATGAGGGTGGGTACATGTCAACCAATATCAAGAAGACAATTTTTACCAAATGAGCAATGATAATTATAGGAGGAGGAAAGCAAATTCTGTGCAGTTATGGTACAGAATTTGTCAAGATTGTTTACTGCACACAACAGGGGACTAATAAATTCAAGTTTAGGATCGGCGTTTTGCAAACAAACCAAACACGCCTCAACCAATTCACCGCTGTGCATCATACCAAACAAAGATGAAAAACGCACCAGACAAGCTTCAACAGGTTCGGCAGAGACAGTACAGTTGGTTTTGTTAATCTCTCCCAGTAATTCACGTAAAGACCTGTTTATCAACGCAGAATTGAATTGCATTGGATGACCAACGATGTGTTCGCGTTGATACGTTGAACGGAGTACGTCATTTGCTTCTCGAACATTGTGGACAATAGAACGTAGGCCACCAGTGGGCGAAGTAGGCGGCCCATAATAATATCATTGATTTTCATGTAGCCGTCTTCTTTACAGTAACACCTGATGTTTTCATAACAGACCTGAAGACATTTTAAATCGGACACTGGTAGTGGTAGGCTTAGCTGATCTTAATCGGTATGTTAGAGACGTTGTTTGTGGACCCTGTTAGGGCAGGTCCACAACAATAGTGACATTGTTATTACAGTTCAGACAATCACAAATGTTAATAACCTCAAAAGTATTTCACAAAATTTTTCAACCCACTGATCGTTTAACTAGTTTTGAGTGATGCAACAGCCAATGTATTACCCCACGTTGTGATGAGTCAGTCGGGTTGTACTGACCTCAGAGATACAAGATTGTAGAGACTAGGCAAGACGAAGGTTACAAAAAGTAGTTCTGTGTTTGCAAATGCATAGTAGAAAGATGAGGGAAGTAACATTTTACCACATTACATCCATCTGTTATTTTGTTGTTCGAGTTTGTATTTGCAAAACATGCCCAGTCAGTTATGTAACAAGTCATAAATCTTGTAATAATTTGTCATTGGTTATTTACATTTGGAGGTTACACATTTGATGACATGTACATGGTTTCACTTGGTTTATCAGGCCTCAACTCAAAAGAAATGTTGATCAACATGCTGTCGAATAGTGTTAACGTAGTTTATACGGTAAACAGTCAAACAAACAGAATACGAGCAAGGAGTTACGTAATAACATAGAACATTCACATTATTAATCAACTGAAAGGCTGCTCAAAATCATGTTTCACAAGGAAGCCGGTGGGGCAAAATATTGTAAGAAATTAAGTTGATTGAAAGTAAGGAGTAGGAGTCGTGTATGTGTTGAACAATTTGCCGGCTGTAGGGTTTGCCCGGACTTCTTTGCCTGCAAATTTCCTATCTTTCAGGGCAATCTGCGATCGTTTCTTTTGTATAAAGGTGTGCCTTTCTGGAGCTTCTGATCCATATCGGTGGTGCTCTTAAGGTAGTCAGGAACGCTTGTCTAACGTCAGAAATGTATGCGCTCCTCACTGGCTACTCTAGAATTGGACTGTTCAGGGATGTAATTGTACTTCTACCAAAGGATTTCAAACAATGCTGGGCAATGCGCCCAGGTAATCTTTTTTGGTATGACTGATAAATTTGGTAATACAAGTATTGGCGTACTGATATATAAGTCGAATGGCTCTATTAGATCGTACACTTTGGAAAGCTTCCAGCCGCTTGATCCAAAACCGAGAAATGAGGAGTGACGCAGTAACATCGTTTACTGGAAGAGTGGGACAAAACTAGGCCACAAAGGCTCTACATTTATGGGAGGAAACGATTACCATAAATAGCCGACAGACAGAGCGAATCAGTTGAATCACTCTTATGTGGCAGTCACGGCGTCAGTACAAATCACGTCACAAGAGGTAGAAGAAAGCAACATGAGAAAACAACATCTAGATAGCACACAGGCGTTCGACCGCACGGCTGCAATCTTATTGGCCGACTGGAACCATACCATCGCCCGCGACCATACCATCCCAGTTGAGCAGGTCGATCGAAGTGATGTGATGCGTTCCAATTGTTTCGGTAGGAGATGTGTCTCCTAACACCCCCCCTTTGAGCTTGTTGCTCGTACGTACGTGAATGCGGAATTACTTGCAGTGGGGTCACAGCAGTCTATGTCCGGCCCGATAATCAAGGTTTTAGCAACGTAGGGTGACTTCTGTTGAACCTCAACGTTCTGCGCCTCTGGTATGCTCCTTGACCCCTGGCGTTGTCCAGCAGCTCTTCCAATGGTAGCCCTCGATTTTTTGAATCGGTAGTTTGTTCCCCAAACGGTCTGGTCTGATTGGAATGCCGTATCCGAGTATGTGAGCCAAATTCATAAAGTACTGCTCCTCCACGGCTTCGAATTCTCCCAGGTACCCATGAAATCTCTATCCCACGGTAGTCCCTGGCCAATACCGGTTGACCGCTTTCGAAGAAACGGGAATGCGCACCATGTATTCTATTTAACTGCTCTTCCATCAGAAAACTCCCGTTTGCCTGCGGTGAACTGAAAGGTTATAGTTGATCATTCGATGTTCGCAGTCTGCGTCCCATCAGAGCTTCAGCTAGAGATTTCTCTTCCAGCAATTGTCGCTTCGGATTCCTTCGGTAACTGAGGGGGAACACTTCGAGGATATCGGCTGTAGGTCTCGCTCTTTGGCCGTTTGAAGGGCTCTTTTGAGCGTGTCCACAAACCGTTCAGTTTGTCCATTTGGTTGTAGATGGTAGGGCGATGGTCGTATGTAATGAATGCCATTCCGCCTGCAGAAGTCCACGAATGTATCGGAAGTAAACTGACTTTCGTTGTCCGACACAATTATCCCCGATACTCCTAAGCGGCTTAATATTTAGCCCAGTTTCCGAGTCGTTGAAGTTGCCGACGTTTTCTCCATCAGACAAACTTATGGCCATTTGTTGTATGCGTCGACAAGCACCAAAAAGTTTTGACCGTTTACTGGTCCGTCGAAATCGATGTGCACGCGAATCCACGGCTTCTGTGGCATTGGTCACGATTGCAACTCAGCTTTCACTGGAGACATGGCAGCCAGTGCACAAGCAGTACAGCCTGTGCAAATTTTCCCGGCTGTCGGAACCTGGGTGAGGCCAGTATGCTTAACTATGTACCAATGCTTTCATCTGAATGATACCTGGATGGTCGCAATGAAAGTGCTACAGAACTCGTGTTCTGAGAACATATGGGACGAGCACACGTTCGCCGAACAGGATGCAAAAATTGACAGTACAAAGACTGCCTATTTGTTGGAAGTACTGCTTCGTCTAACCATCAATGGGGTTCTGAGGCCATCCACCGTGAAGATAGCGCCAAAGATTCTGCAGTACTGGATCTCGTCTTGTCGACCGCTGGGTCGTTAACGCAGTTACAGGAAGGTTTCTTATTGCTTATGCTGCTACGTAGTGCACATCACAATCGACCGAAATAACCGCAATCAGTCACAACGTCCTCATCTTCCGTGATACGCGAAACAACCAATGGTGACAAAAATGTCATCCGGGAATCGGCGGGATATGTCGGAATCGATACCGTAGTTTGGGACATTCGATGTCACCGCAATCTCTAAGGTAGGGTCAAACCTGACAAGCAGCAGATCCGAAGGAAGCATAGCCTTAACACGATCAAAGGCATTTTGTTATTCCGTAAACCAGTTCCACTGTGCATCTCTTCTCAAAAGTTCGTTTAGTGACCCTCAGATATGGTGCATCGCAGGTAGAAATCTACTGTGGTGGTTCACCAGTCGTAGGAATGATGGCAAAGTTGAGACGTCAGTTGGATGAGGCATTTGATTGATTGTGTCGACATTGGCTGGGCCATGGCGGCGGCCATTCTGGCAGACTATAATTCTCAAATGCTTGACCGAATGCAGAAAAATGTTGCATTTTTCATCCTGAAGATGGAATACACATTCTCGAATTCAGCTGAAGACACGATCAAGTTTTTCTTGTCATTAGGATCAGTCCTCATCACACTGATATCGTCGAGGTGTGTTGCCACTGTCAGGACGTCAGTCAGCATCGTGTCCTCGATCTGTTGGAGGACTTCAGCCCTGATTTTACTCCAAAAGATAGAGAGGAATACTGAATCAATCCCCGATTGGTGTTGACGGCCAGCAGTTCTCTGGAATCCTCCGCGAATTCAACTCGTAGATAGGCTCTGGCCAGATCGAGTTTGACAAAGCATCCGACATCGCAGAGTTTTATTCGGACAAGTACTAAGGAACTGGAGCAGGGTAATGATGGTCTTCCAGCGTAGTATTTAAGCTTATGGAAAAATCTGTTCACGGTCTGATAGAGCCGTTAGCCTTTTTAACAGTTACAGTTGGGGCACCCAAGCAAAGTAATTGACTGACCTGGACCATAGATTTTTTAAGGCCCTGAAAAATCTTTGTCCACAATTGGTAAGGCAGCTTATGGCACAGGTCGCTTTGGTTGGAAGACAGGTTTGGCATCTGGACGTAGGCTCACTGTTGCTTCCGCCTTGGTACACCAACCAAGTTCTTCCTGGAACACATCGGCGAATTTGTTTATGAAATTTTCTGTCAGGTTCAGATGACAATGATCCGGTTTCTGCTCCGCTAGCGGAGTTTGCACTTCCACATTTCTACACAACGCCTGAGTGGCATGCCCAACAGTTTCAGACGCTCAATCCAGTTTAAGCCCAGTGGATTCACTCTTGAATAATCGGTAAGACACACTGTGCCAATTGTATGGATATCACCGCACTCGATATCACAGTCTAACTCACCAATCAGTGTCAGCTTTTTTCCAGATGCCTTCTGAGTTGAATGTTCTGTTTCCTTGCATTGCAGACGGTCAGGGTTCTTCCACGTTTATCGTGAAATTAGTGTGATATCAGAATCAGTATCTAGCATTAGGCGTGCCGGACTACCAATAATTTTTATCGACACGTACTTTCGCCGTGCAGCGAAGTTCCGGTTAAAGATGGCCAAAACAGAATTCAGCTGTGCGCCCTGTTTCTTCAGTTTCTTCCGGTGGCTCTTTGAAAACGAATGCGGATTTCTGAATGACAGGGTCGAACGGCAACACGTCTCTTTGTGTCCGGATCGACTGCTTTTTGGCATTTGTGGTGCTTGCATAGACAGAACATCATATAATGCCAATAACCGCATTGCCAGCATGCCGTTGGGAATTTCGATGGAGGTTTTGCAGCTTGCTTCTCGGTTCCTCGGCTGCGTGGCCGCTGCGAGGCGGTATGGACTGCAAACAACCCCGACTATTTAATCGTGGCTGTCATGTTGCAAGGTGATCAACCGTTGGCAGTCCGCTGTCCCAGATGCCAAAGTCGTGTCAAAGTCTCCCTCAACCTTGTTCAAAGTTCGGGCATGAATGTCTGCGTGGTGGGTGGGCAGTAGACCGCATACGAATAGTGAACACTTGAACTGATCCTCTGTCATTGTCCTGAACTTGAACTTTTCACATTCTCCGTTGGCTGGACTCGCGTAAATGACAAATAATTGTGTTCACCTTTCACCAAATTGAGGCAATAATACCGGATTTTAAACTAGAATAACTGCTCTCCAAAAATATTCGTCAGTATCTTCAGAGTTTCTTCAAAAGTGAGAACACGAGGCATCTTTGTCAATTGTTTTGTCATACTGAGTTTCCGAAGAAGTAATCGCACTTTTATTGCATCATACATGTCAGTCAACTCCACTCGGAATACATCTTCCCACCGGTTGAATCGGGTTTCGAATATCGTTCCATCATCGGCATCATAAACAAATTCGTTGATGTTGTTCGTGACAGTGTCCACTGTTGAGCCGATCTGACGTTTAAATTGGCAGACATCATAGATAATTTGTGCGTTAATGTTCCGATTCACTTTACTTGAGCCGTATCGAATTGCGCCTGTTGATGCTGCAGGATCAGTTTTATTTCTTCCACCGAACTTGTCATTGTGCGCGTACGTTGTACATACAGTACCAGAAGTCGCCTCCTAACAGGTTCACAGTGATGAGAGATGTTATATTTAATAGTGTGAACTGTAGATGACTGCATATTTGTAGTTTAACATATAGGGATCTCTGGGTACTCTTTTTCTGTACATGTACCTGTTTGCCCTCCCACAGGCCGGTTTTATTTGAGAAAGTTAATCACGGGGTATCTTTAATTGGTTTCCTTCGGATGACTACAATATCTCCTACTACACGATAGAGTTGGGTAGTAATGAGTTGAATAATCAACGAGTTGACAACATACGCTACATAGTGTTTTGGTTATGTTGAGCAAACCAGTCTACTTTTATTTGTCTTGGTAAACGGCTTTTTAGTCTGCGTATGGTCCGTTAGAAAATTTTAACTTCAAAAGTTTATGAACATACAACAGCTTACGGTGGTGAGCTCATTAAACATCGAACGTTTGGGAGGGTAGATCGTGTAGATCATACGTGTTTCCACTGTTACTTTTCTGGGGAGGGCACCACTTATTGACAATGGGTAGAGTTTACTACCATGATTGCTTTTGTAATGCTGCAGTGGTTGTACGATTGGAAGGGCGACTACAAAATGTGTGTTGTGCAATTGTATTTTAAATTCAACACACCGTACCAAAGCTCTCCTTAAATGAAAGCAATCAGTATCTTAGACTAGTGGACCAAATTACCTCCACAGTGAATTCAGCTGAGTGTCAAAAGTGTTCAGATTTTGTTTTACCATGTCGTCAGGTGCGAACCATATTTTGTGGGTTCGTGCGTACCATGCGTAAAGTAACCATTCAGGTACGTTTCTCATGTTGCTTTGGTGTTAATTTTCCTTCAGAAACAGAGGAAACCCGAAGCCCAATATTGGTCAGAAGTTTGCAGGTAAAGCAGCATTGTAACAACGGTAACCAAAAAGTGTAGAGACCGTTGCAAGCTAACTAAAACCATCCGACAGGTCAGTACAACTTTACGATTAAATTTTCCCCTCCAACTAATATATCAAACGTGTTCATTGCGCGGTTGAAATTAAACCCGTTTTTAACACTGTAGCCTGGTTGAACAGGACTCATTAATTGATCCACATTATTTCAATGAGGTACAATTTTGGTTCCAATTTCAACAGCACTGCTTACTCTACTGTTGCCGGAGAAGATGAATCGAAAGCCATTAGTCTACTTAAATTAGGCTAGCTAGCTAGCGCAAACTCGTCCGTTGTTAGAACAGAGTAAGTTGTACGTTTGTATGATCTCGGAGAATTTCATTTACTACTGCACAACCAGAGAGACAAGAGGGCACAAGACAATCTAAGCAAAATGAAGGAAGAATCTCTTCTTCAGTTACTGATGTATTATTGGGTGATTCGCAGCTGAAAGAACTACTGGAACCTAAATACCTACATCACTGAAAGCTAATGCGTGTACTCTTGGTAATTTACACAGGCGCATTACATAGACCGGATAATGCTGAATATCCGTTCTTTGAAATATTCGTTGGAACAGGGTCATCTTCAGTGATGAGAAGTTCTAATTGGGAAGTGCCAATGACTGGTTGCTTTACTAAAGTGAAGAAAGAACATAATTCATTTTCTCCAATTATACTGGCGAGTTGTTAATGGTTTCAGACTAATTATTATGGTGGACGCAAGAAGGTTAGTAATAGTGAAAGAATTGCACAGTTCAACTTGTTAAGTCAAATTTAAAACACACATTTTGTCTATTTCGGTTTACATTCAAAACACAAGCTTATATTTCATTAAGTTTATGCCTTATTGCATGTAGCCCGTCTGTACAGTTTGGAGGTTTTTGAATAAAATATCCGATCATTCGATTTTACCAGCACACACCACCAACCTGGGTCCAATCTAGAAGTTAAGGACGTAATCAGAAGAAAAACGTCCATTCTGAGGTGGGGCTGAAGAATAAATGTTCTAAGAACAGTGGAATAAAGCTGTGTTATTAGAGTCATTCGTCATCAGCACACAACAAAGGTGGTCTACTTCACGTGTGAAAATAAATGAAAAACATATACGCCTGATTGCTGCTTTCCAAAGCGACTAAACGTTTCCAGCTCCGTTAGTTAGTTTCAGTTTGTCTTTATTGCTGTATTGCTATAATGTGGGGAACATATCAGGAGTTGTACTTTTTTATTTTACATGCATCAACAGCAACTGAACTTTGGAAGGTGCGTATCTGTCCAAGTGCTTCAAGAAGACCGGTGTAATCTAGTCCGTTCGCACAGTGTAACCGAGTTCACTAGACAGCCTCAAGCAAAATAACAAAATCTTTGATTACATTACAGAGGTGATTACATCAGCTATGCAATCCAACCGTTCAAGCTGTTCGACTCCACCCAATGTCAACCAGCATCCATCAACATCACTGGAAAAGCACTATTGCTCATGGCCAACTCCCACGTCATCTACGTATTCTTATGTGATGGCAGAGTTAAAGGTGCATAGACAGAACGAAGCGACACGTGTGTGATTGGATAAGCGAATCCAACCATTCAACTAAGTGACACAACTACCGGACTGTATGGATCTCCAGCCAGCGGATGCCATAGCCATTGATGAACTGGGACCAGTGTTGTGCGTGCAAACAGACCGGTTCAACAGCTCCGGATTACCTTGTTAACTGGTTTGCTTTGATGTGTGTCTGTGCATATGGCAGGGTGGATAGGCGAAAACATGCTACTGCCAAACACTCACCCTTATACGTCCCCCCAATCACGAGCCCCCGAGCAGATAATGCTCATCTAGGTTTCAGTGCCCAGAAGACCAACTGAAGACAGGCCCGTGGACGCAACACGCTTATGGTTGGGACGTGGAACGTGCGCACTCTGCTGGATCGATGCAGCGCCGCAGAACGGCCGGAACGACGCACCGCCCTGGTCGCGATGGAACTGCGGCGGTATGGAATCGACGTAGCAGCCTTGAGTGAGACAAGGCTTGCAGACCAAGGTAAGTTGCGGGAAGCAGGCGCCGGGTACACTTTCTACTGGATAGGCTACCCGACAGACGGTGTTCGGGAGCATGGTGTCTGTTTTGCAGTCGCTGATCGCATCAA
>QNGE01000233.1:122695-186560 GCA_008508345.1 Paragonimus westermani | reverse complement strand
CACACCTCCCGGTCTTATTCCTTCGGGTTTACACTGGATATGTGGTGTGTTGGTGGAACTGCAATTGGTGCAGCGCAAGCCAGTTGCAGTGATATATAAGCGCAGGCGTCCTTTGGCTTCGGTCACTGTGACAGGCTAATCCGAATCGGATGCCGCCAACCGTATGTTTACTGATTCTGTTCTGCTGTTTCACAACGTCCGTTTTACTGTGTTGTGCACGAGTCCACACACTGCAATTCGTAGGTGATGAGGTAAAGCAAACTTTACAGAGGATAACTGTGTTCAGATTCGTTACTGAGAGACGTTGTTTTACCGACAAATCAATTTGCACTCCATGTTTTACGCTGGTTGTGTCACCGCTCTAAGTGAAGAGAGTGAATGTGATTATCATCATCTCATCTCTCTTTCAACTTCAACAGAGTTAGTAGTTGTCAAACTTTGAATTCGTATAATCGACGTTGGATTAAGATACTGTGGAATTTTAAGTGAAGCTAACTTAGTTGCCCGAAACAAGTAGTCGTCAACGTTTGTTGAGACGACCAAAGCACCTGCCATGACCAACTTCTGGAAATCTGTCTTTTTCAGTTTAATCCAGCCAGCTGAAGAATGCGATAAACACAGCAAGATGGTTCATTGGAGTGACCAATAGTTCGGTCTTTCCCCTGGGGAAATCGCGAATAAGCAAATAAATGGGATTAATTAATTTCCTTCGACTTATTATTTATTTAGCAAAACTGAATTTTGGTGTAATCATGCCATCGGGCTGTGCGAGATGAGGCTTTGCATTGTGGTTTATTAAAGCACAGATGGCCTAACAATGAAAAATGTAAATCGTGAGCAAGCGGGAAAAGATATAGTTTGATTAAGAGAGAAGCACGTGCAATCTGTTCGAAGTGAGTAGTTCGGATTTATACACGATTTGGAGTGAAGTAATTTATTACAATCGATCTGTTGAGTTAGATATTAAGTCTTGCATTAGGAGAAGAGTCTAGACCATCTCCCTTCTGAAAAGAGCACGAGACTCGAGTTTTGCTTTTGTTGGAATTGGTCATTACTGTATATCGTTAACACAACCGGGTATTGAGCTCTATATTTTCGTGTGACAAACTTGTTGGCTAAGATGCCAACGATTTCACGATTGAAGTATCTCATGCAAAGGCTTGGCCATGTTTACATGTGCTTAATGCTCACGTTATCGGTTCGTCCAGAGATGAGGTGCAGTAACCATCTTGATATCATCAATGACCTCGAGATCAGAACTCTTCAATCAAGTTGAAACCGTAGAAATGGTTAGATATGTTAAATAGTGTTTCGCTTATTGGCAGGCCCTGGACAATGTGACTGACATACAGTGAACGTCACTAACCTTTGACTGCAACTTCTGTTTTCCAGATTAGACCGTCCCAAGATCATGTACTACTGATGAGCTCGACTAAAGATGGTATTCTATTACAATGCCTGTCTCAAGAAAGCGCTAGCCAGAGCGCTCATTAAATTTCAAAAGTTGAAATCAGGCAATAACGTTGTTCAATCAATAGTGGCCAAATCCCTTACCACTCTAATAACCGAAGTTCTGAAGGTTCTGTCAGCAAACTCACAGAATTTGAGAATACTCACCCTCAACTAGACACTCCATGATCAGTTTCCCTCTTGTTTAGATTGGTCGGGTGGTGAATGAATGAAGCTCACATTGGTGGCTTTTCGAGCTACAGAGCAGAACTCCTATTCTACAAGCCAATTTCGGGTAAATCACTTGTATATAGTTGAACCGTAACTAATTTTTTAAATAGTTTCATCGATGGGCACGGTAAATAGTGCTGGTGGTTAAGGTTTTTATGGCGAAATTTGCTCGAAATGGTAAACCCAGCGTCTCATGAGGTTGATTCTCAAACTGACTGTCCAAGATTGTTTTCGTCCTCATAGGGAATGATCAGGTACAGTTAGGCTGATGTTGACGTCAAAAGGATGGCACCGAAAATCTTCTTAAGACCATCAATAAAACGTTTCTTTCGAACATATTTACCAGTTAGACCTATACTGTAAACACACTACTGCTTATCTAAAACATTTTATTAACAATTATTCCTATCCCTAAAAGTACTTGCCGTTCAGTGTCCCTATCCAATCCTGATAATCACAGACTAAGTTTATTAGCGTATTTTTGCCCCATTTGAAGGTGGTCACTCGCGGAAAATTCTTATACGTAGTGAACTCAAACACTACATAGAGCCGAAGAACAAAGATGAGGCAAAATGGTGACGAAAATCAAACAAAACTGGCTCACATTGGCTCGTAAAGATGTGTGGGTGTAGAGTTCCACCACAGTAAAGGAGGGTGCTTCCAATGGAACTTATCCGTCCCAATTTCTAGTTTCCGAAATAGACAGTAGATTTTGTTGGATTGCAACTATCCTAAAGTCCGCGCGCAGAAAATACAGATCGGAGGATTGACCAACTGCTCGAGATCTTCGAAAAAATTACATTTTCGTTTTACACGTTTCACACGCCAAGTTTACGTGCATACTCGGAAAATGTAGGAAGTGGAATAAGCAATAAAAATTATGGGATGCAGTGTGCTATGCAAGCTGTTCATACGTTTTTGCGAATCCGCTGTGTCGAATTCATTAGTAATGATGAGCTATCAAAGTAGCTACCCAGACGAATACAAGTGTCATACACACAATAATCCGAAAGTGGTCAGTTTTTAACTTGAGATTAATCTCACTTGGATAACTTACGGTTCACGGTTACAGTCGACGAAATCTTCAGGTATATCATGCAGAATTAACTGTCAAAGTAATCTCATAATTAAGAAATGCTAGTCACTAAATGCTTCCGGGCCCATTGCGTACATAAACTGTTGATTGAGACCACTTGTGTTCCTTAGAGTTGTTAAAAATAGCTTGTCTCTTGTAAAGCCCAATAGTAGGCCATTTCAGTGGCTGTTACTTGCATATTATATAAAATCCAAAGTTTTGTGTTCATGACTGATAAAGATAAACGGAAAATCATTATATTGCGACGTACGTTATTGTCGTTTTTGGCAAACTGAGTCAAGCGAACTCGTTGTTTCAAAGATCTCATAGCAGTCAATCAACACTGTTCAAGTGAGCAAAACTTCATACCGAATAAACCAAATCCCATACATAACTTTCCTTTTGTTCATAATATATAGTCACCAGTTCTGTTGATGAACGGAAATGTGATTTTATGTAAACACAGAGGAGAACTGCCAACAGCATGATCTGAAAAATAAAAGAATTTCTTTTCAGCTTGCTAACCTTTTGCACGTGGACTCTCGTCTGCTGATATCAATTGCCCGAGTGAACTTTTGCTGGATACGAGCAATTTCTCGAATGGCCGATCTTTGCACCGGTCTACAAGTCGCTCATAGCTTCAGCTGGTCACATCCAGACCGTGCGTAATCGGAGGAAATAGGTGAACAACAAATCAACTGTTAGTATGCCATCAGCATGCTTGTCTCTGTACTCGTTTATCTATACCAGTCTGGTTTATAATTATTGGGAATTACAATGATGGCTGTTCCCTGAATAAGTTGGAATAATACTGCGAGCCAAGAACGTGAGTGAAACAGGGATTGATCATTAAAAAATCAACCCAAAGCCTTTAAACCTCAACATTACTTCGAACACAAACACATTTGAACACACTAACAATTTCGGGATACCGCAGTTGTCATCGCCATGTTCATGCTTGGAAATCATCATTTCTCACCGTACTACACTCCCGCATTCCTTCTTATATTTTTCATGGTCACTTCAATATCTAAATACGTGTCTTCGCTTGATTACTTAGGGGTACTTTAGTGTGATCGTTTACGCTCACCAAAGTAGCAATTCCGTGTGCTTTTTGTCTGTCGTCACACCAACACAAGCTCAAATCTCAGATGCGTCAATATCCAAAGTTCCATACTCCTGAGGCTCATTCGGTCAAGTTGATCACTCAGACATTATGTTGAACAAAAACCAGTTGATCGAACAGGCCGGTGTAAGCAACATGAAGTTAGAAACGATTCAAGTATACACACAACTTCTCACTGAGTCAAGACCGTCATCTCAAAATGTCCTGCACATTCGGCCGGACTATAGTGTGGTCAGGTGGTTTGGCTAAAATCATTGTGTGTGACCATAGAAAAACGGATCCCTCACAGTTAATCACTTGGTAGCTAATTGCTTGACGGAACCATCATCCTCTTGTAATGTTGGGATTCTCATGCATCTAGGAGCGCATGATGTGGTTTCCAATGGAAATCAACTGTCGACTATCTAATAGTCATCCGTGTAGATCCACAAAACCTAAACCGTCCTGTAGATCTGTAATTTGAACGGCTACGTAAAGAACCAGATCAGTAAAATGTATCCGTCAATTTACACACTTTATGATTATTACGATGCAAAATAACGTTGGTAACAACAATAACCGCCTTAATGCAATAAGCGTTATCTTGTTTTATTCATTATATGTAGGCAAACTTTTTCATGGTCTGTACCACAAGTATAAACTACTGAAATTCACTTACTTCTTATGCGCGTAAAGTCTAAAAAGTAATCAGTTTTATTTTCTGGCGATGACGAAAGTATTACGGTCGTACCACTGAGTTGGTTGTTCATCCCCACTTTATCACAGTTCTCTAACCGTGACCATCACCGCGTTCAGCCAGTTTACAACAGAACCTGTGAACTGTGTAGTACAAAAGCAATCTGTTTTATCCGACACACATCAGGGTTTAAACCTCACGATATGGAGAAGTTCTTTAGCAACCTTCAGGATATACACTGATGTAGTTTTAGCTGGATACTGCCCTCAGAAAGGCTGGGCTTCACGGCTGGTGTCAAAATATACTTTTTCCAATCCTTTTTAGTTCTCACTAAGGACTGTTGAATCTATCAAATCAAATGCAATTAATGAAAACATACAAATTACGATGAACTATCATCTGTTGATGTGAAGTCTTTGTCACTGTCATGGTTATAAATGAGCTTTTCCAAATTTACCACTCACAGTTAGTGACGGAACAAAGTGTTTTACATTTCTGCGCAACAGACATTTTTTCGAATCGATCATACACCTTGGGAGATGTGTGATGCTCAAATGTGCAAACGTAGAACAGACTGTACACAGTGAATATCCACATGAACGCATACGTTTGAATACGTTTCCGCTTACGTACGGCAGTGGTGTGTGAGTAGACCGAATGAAACGTTTAGAAAGTTACATCAATCCACTATAACACTTCGTACTAAAATGAATTCGGAAAGAAAGAACGTGTATCGTAAGGCCACTGCTCAATAAGGCAAGCCAGCAGATAAAAGCAATTAAGTATTTCGAAATAAGTTTGAAAACTCCTAGCAAAATTTTTAAGGAAGACCAAAATATCTGCCCTATAGTAGCTTTATAAATCATTGCGAAAGAGTTTGATCGAGGCTCCCTCTGTAGGAATTAATTGAACTATATTGCGAACTTTACACTGACTTGGCTAAAAGATGACAAAATGGTGACCGTATCGCTTGAATTAAGATTGTATTTCTTCCAGGACTGTCAGTTCTAATAAGACACATGTTCAGTTTGGTTGTCAATTTAGCTGACTGATGAGTAGTCTAACTACTGGCTAACTATTGGCGTCGTAGCGTCTTCAGATGAAAACAGTGAATAACTCGGGAGCCGGTTTACAGATTCGCAACCCCGGTATTCGATTATCCAAATTAGAAAAAGGGTATTACAATCAAGTGACACATGAAAACGTTAAAAAATTTAGAACGCAACAGAACCTTAAGCACTTTCCAAGAGAACAGTGGCTCCAGGATGGTCACTCTGAGTTGTGCAATACGCGTAGGCAAAGCTCCCCTTGCATTCAGCGATTGGCCCATATTTTGTCTCGGACGAAAGCGTATAAGTTATGGAAAAGCAACCAACAGGTAGCTCACGGACGCTTCAGAAATGATCCGTTATCTAAGAAGTTACCTGTCTGCCGTTAAAAAACTGAAATTTTAACACCCGAACCACACGGCTGTAAGCTCGCTAAATTGCAAGCAAAACCCTTATAGCCAGTGTGAAAATTTTGTCATATGTAACATAAATGACAGTTTAGAATTAAGAACCTTACTTTTTACGTAAGACAGGTTATCCTGTTTTTCCGAATACCAAGTCCTTTTTAAAGATGTTACACTGCGGTGAAGGGGTTAATAGCCATATAATTATGTTAACCACCATGCGATAAGCATCAGTTTGCGTAAGAGATGAATAGCGCTTTTTAACATCGCACTGCTTCGTACACAAGTCTCATTTTCCAAGACACTAAGCGTGGTAGTCCTGGGAATATTCTGGGACCGACAATAGCTGACGGTTTTGTGACTAGATTTAAAAGTCTAGCCTGTAGTTTCCCAAGTGAACCCCGAGTATATAAGAGAAACGTCGGTTACTTGCCAGTTACCGGCAACAATGGACAGTAATTACTATCGGACCTAGACGCGACGAATAATTTACAAATGAATGGTTGCATGACTTCTGAGGTGCAGCAGGATGGTTTTCTGCGGTTTCTTCCTGTCCCCATTAGTAGGACACAGAAATAGACCATTTTTTGGTTAGTTTCCGGTGAGAAAATATGTGCTGGAAAGAGTTTGTAGGCAGATACTTGTGTATCAATCAATTATTCAATCAAGCTACACAGGCGTGTTCTTTTCACAAGCTGGATGTCGAACTGAATGAGTTGTAGGTTGTGCTCAATAAAGACTCTTACACACTTCAGTTCATTAAGAAATTTAGCCACTCGGTTCAACCTGAACCAGTAAGATCAAGCAGCTACTGAAATACGGTGTCTCTGGATCTTCCTGTCGAAACAGCTTATAACAACAAAACCGTCAGTCAGACAGCCAGCACCTCCGTCCACCGAGTCGCACGTACTCCACTGGTATCAGTCAGTGCTAGATTGAATTGATCGTCGGTTGCAGACCAGAACTGGTGAACATACGCCCATCTCGAGTAAGCCGCAAAGTAGTTAGGTGGCCAGTGCAAATTCGATCGCCACCAGCGTCCAATCGAACAACCAGTCGAATCGCTGCAGTCGTCGTACGACTTTCACTGATTCAACCCAACTCTGTCAACGGATTTAAAATCATTTTCACAGTTACCAACATATCTCTTCTTTGTTATGCTAGTGTTACTGCCACCAGCAAACATATTGTGAATAAATCTAACGTTCTCCTGCACAATCAGTCAGCCGGAGATGTGACAGCATAGCACTATGATTTTGTCTACAAAAATTATGATCAGTCGAACGTTGCTTCCAGTAACATCTTTGAGTTGCAGCTTCACCTGATGATTTCAGAGCATAATTATTATCTCGAGTTAATGGTTCCTGACACCTTCCTGCTCTCTGGCAATCCACCCAGATAAGTCGGAAGCCAGCTGACCTACTATCGGCAGACCAGTTGAAATGCAACATTTCTAAAAACCACCGAGGCCTAGTTAAACAACATTTGGTGGACAGACACATTCTACATCATGAACGTCAACGATCGCATCATCTGTAACCAGCTAATCGGGGTAGAGATGAATCGACAAATTACATATAATCAATTCTTGTTTGAGTTTGAGTAACGCACTACAAAAAAATGACTGATGTGCAGCCGTTGCCCGACAAACCAAGCAGTAAATAATGACAAAAATTAGCAGCAATAATATTTATCACCTCAGTAGTGCAATGTTCCCGAGTTGAAACACTTTAACATAAATGGCACTGATACAAGATGCGAAATATTACACGAATATACGTTCCAGAACCACACACAAAACATGTTAGTGAATTCGAGTGAGCTCCCTGCCCCCACAGAGAATGGGCACTTTGCTCACATAATGATCGCAGGACCAATAACCAAACTTTACAAACCCGTTTGTGAACTGCTTTTACGGACCAATGTAGCAGACTGAAATCTGACCTACATCCAACGCGAGTGTTAGGGTAGCATTTGTTGGCCCAGAAAGACCACTATGTACCAAAGGTGGCTCTCTTAACGACGCACTGTTTCCGATGTGCTTATTCTGGTTAACGTGAGGTGAAATTCGGGCCGAACCGAAGACAAGGTAATCAACACAGGGACTTACGACCGATAGTGCTCAGTGAGAGTCACTTGCATATATGGAGAGAACATTCTAATCACATTGCCACCCTGAAGAATTTTATTTCATTCCATCAGTGCTAATTTTAAGGTGGTACGAGTGAGGCAAGAACGAAAACCTCGTCGCCATACCAGTGCCATTAACCGTTATTATTCGGACAACAAAAGGGGAATCTGTGATGCGCCAATTCTGCTTTAAACCAAATTTATTGAAAAAACTCTTAAATTTGTACCAACCTTTCCAAAAGAGTGTATTTACAACTTCCTAGATATATCTGCTGCTGCCTGTCGATCATCTAACACCTATCGCCTGACTTGATTTCTGATTACCCGCTTTGTTTTGCACCAAAATTGACCGTGACACCAAGTAGACTGCGTTTCTTCCTTCTACCTAAAACTCGTTTGTGCCCTGAATTGTAAGAAACATTCTGGGTCTCGTTTAAGTTGACTAATAACGTCACTGTAGGACCACAACACAACGTAGAAGCAGAGTTGTTTTGCGGTTTTCACAAAGTAGAGTTGTCTTGCTCGTTTTCAGATTCTAAGCGAGTAAAATGACGCCCAAGACGGAAATCTTCAGCCAGAGAGTCGCATTTATGCATATTAGATGGTAATTCTTGCCAGAGCTATCACTGTGATATTTTCCTCATATCCGTTTATTTCCGACTAGCTTTATCTGAAGTCCCCACAAAGTTCAAAGCGAGAAACGTATTAGTTCGACGCTTGATGAGAGGAGCTTGACGACG
Source organism: Paragonimus westermani (assembly GCA_008508345.1). NCBI lineage: Eukaryota > Metazoa > Platyhelminthes > Trematoda > Plagiorchiida > Troglotrematidae > Paragonimus > Paragonimus westermani. Next base: position 177,680 of record QNGE01000233.1, on the reverse strand, counting down.
TTGTTTAATCCAATGGTCACGCCGCCCATCTTATCGTTTAGTTACACCGTTTGCAGGTCAGAGGATTTTTAAATTTCCTCTCTGAACTTATCGTGTGCACCTTTCTTTAAAATTATTTACCTCAATGATGCCTCGTAGTCGTGATATTTCTCACTCAGTGTCCAACGCACCTAGTAATAAGTACCCTCAATGAAATCCTCTACTGTGTTAGATGTTCCTAATTTTGGTGGTAATATAGTGCTTCGGTTCTAACATGGACACTTACGTGGAAGTACACAAATGTTCCTATCTGAGAAGTGTCCAAAAATGATCGGAAATGCTGTTCATAAAAATTCATGAGTAGCAAATTCTTAATTCAAATTTTGTCTAGGTCCATCAACAGAACCTCTGCATTACTGGTGAGTAGTCAGGAATTTGGTTTATTTTCATGTTAACCATCACATATTTGATCGCAGCCTTCGTATTCAAATAGAAGTTCCAGTCAGCCTCTTTCGAAAATCGAATCCCGGCCGTGGCATGGATATGCACTACTGACGAGCTCTAATGAGAGCGAAACTCGAGTCTAGCGCTTCTTTTCGAAAGAGGCTGGGTAGAAAGTCTATCTGAATGCGAAGGCTGCGATCAAATGTGAGTGATGGTCAACTTGAAAATAAGCCAAATCCCCGACTACTCATCAGTTATCTTAAATGTCGTCTTGTAGGTTCAATGAGTTCAGTGATCTCGACCTGTCTCGTAAGTCCAACTCGTGCTTTCAGATAAATTTCAACAAGAGCACGACAGTGAATAAAATCTACCAGAAGGTGTACAGTTTCATTTTTTAACAGTAAAATTCACTTTACTGGAACATGTTTAAAAAAATCCGGACGTTATTCACAGTTTTTAAGGGTTTTGTTGAAGATCAACTTTTGGCTAACAAGTTGGTATTAAAAAACAGGAAATTTCTCCCTCCTATTTGACGGACTTGAAGTTTTCAGTGTTGTCTTTAGAGCAAAACACTGCTTTAAGACAGTGATTGTAATATCTGTGTTCCCAGTCGCTAAACATAAGGTTGAACCACGTAGATAATGAAAAATATTGTCAAGCAATAAAAATCGAAAGTGACTGGCTTTTAGCAAATCTATGCTGAAGAGAACTCACTAATCGGTGCTATACTCACAAAAGTGGTTGAAGTAACCCATAGCGTTGTTGTCGCGTTGATGACAAAATGTGTGATGTGAATGTATGCGTGCCCAAACCCTACCTACCTCTATTTGTGTCATGAATAACCTGCATGTTTTACTTTTGTGACTGATGAGAGTGAATGAAATGTTAACATGTCGCAACTTGTCTTCCGTCTGTACCGATGAACTGAACTTCCTACTGAGATCCCGAAAAATAATAACTCAATTTTTCTATTGCTATTCACCTCATCATCCGCACAATCTCTGCGCATAAACTTCAGTCATTCAGTCTAATCCCTTAAGGTTAACTTCAATACATTTTTCACCTGGCTGCTCAACAATGTTCTGTTGACCGTCAACCGCTGCCGCTAACATCAACTCATCCATGGTTCTTTGCGAGACCAGTAGCCTTTTCCTATACTAATGCACTGTTATTCGGGTATATCTTTAAATGAGAACGTAAAATAAAATGGATAAATTGGTTCCCAAATCTTCATATTTGTAAGGGTAAGTAATCATCAAATTTCTCCAGTTTCGTGCTAACGACTTGCAAACGAGTTCATTTTAGCCAATCCCTAATCGCATCGAGTGTGCATTTTACTAATTGTTAGGCATTCTGCAGTTTATCACGAAAAATATTGTTCTTCGGAGTCTGGTAATCTTCTTTTTCCTTCCACTAACAAAACAATCGGTGTTTGCTACCCACCTTCTCGGACTCACTTCAGTTACTGGCGAATGCCGAGGGTTAGTGAAAAATCAGACGGACAGATTGTTTCTAATTTAATGCACACCGTTCGTGCTGATCATAGCTTGTATGATCTTTGCAGAGTGCTACGTTTCATGCGACCCTATTTATGGGAAGTATTCGATTAGTAAGTAAGCCCATAGTAATCACATGGTAGCTACCGTTGGTCATTTTCACTTAAAGAAACGAAGATGGTCGGGTATTATGACCAGCTTCTCACTCCGGTGTACATAACGATAATCACTGACCAGGGATTTGGTTTCATGGAACAGTTATGTTCATCTCTTGGTCATTTTAAATGACTGCCGTGTATGTTTGTAGAGTTTCTAAAGATAGGCCTCATGAGAACCAACTAAGTGACAGGGAGTGAGGGTTACTCTACTATAAGGTGCCTTGTAGACGTAATTTACCGCAGTATAATACGAACCATATGACGTAAGTGAAAAGTTACTCATACCGTTCCCTAGTTCATATAGTTCGTTCAAGTAACAATTTGGCAACAGGCATCTTACATCTCTAAAATTTCTATCAACTTACACATGGTGTTCGGGAGTGTTAGTTCTAGGCACTAAAATCCCCTGATGGTAATCTCCGTATTTCGGAACTTACTCATGTGTTTGAGCTCACCAATAACCCAATTATAAATTGAAGACACTTGGGGCTAGTAGCAGAGAAATATTTTTCGGTAGTACAACACAACTAAATTTCATTTGGTAGAACGGATCACTAACCGTTTATGTTAAAAGATTTGCAGTCATTCATCCTACTCTGAACCTTCATCCCCACAGTGTCAGAAGTCAAGCTGACTACCGCCTTGTTTAAGTAATAAACCATCGTTACATAAAATGCTACATTTGACAAGGGGAACCTACAAAAAGCACAAAAGTTTTTCATCTAGAAAGGTGCGTTTTGAACTCGATTAGTTTGACTATGATTGAATGAACAAGGAAATATTAGTTCGCATGGGTGGTCAAACTAGACGTGGGCTGGTGAATGATATTTCAACCTCTTAGAAGCTGTCGTTACCAATTCAAAGCACAGCTCTTCTACTGTTATCAAGAACACTCGCCTAATGGACAACTCCGTGAGGACTTTAGAGTCTAGATTTGTTCCACACTGAAATTCTCCACCAAAACCTCCCTAATGAATGTGCACGAGTTACCTTCTTACAGTGGACACCCCGCGTCAATCATGCAAATTGTTTTACGCCTGAAGCCATATGACAATACTTCGGATTGAGTGTTATTGCGGAACCGTACATGAACATCAAGCACCTCAATAGCTAGAAATCAACGTCAGCTGATCTTTGCTTTGTGTTCTATGACCTCTGGATCTGAACTTCTTATCAACACCTCCATACTGATTGATTATCTGTTATCAGAACTGCTCTTTCAGTAGGCAGTTCCCCCCACTCGCATCTGCGTCTTTCTTAATGTCATCGACACTCACACTGCCAGATCGAAACACCTGTCAGCCTTAAAACACTAGAGCAGAAGCTGTAAACACTGGGGTTGAGCAGCAGCCGATAAATCCACGTCGTCAGTAACAAAGGTTCTCCAGGTTACCGATGAGTAGTCGGGAATTTGGTTAATTTCAAGCTGAACATCATCCACGATTGATCGCAAACTACATGTTCAGATAGGCTTCTAGAGAGTCTTCTGCGAAAGGAAGCACTCGAGTTTCGCCGGTCAGTAGTACACATCCTTGCTACTACCGAGGTTTTAAATCTGGCTACGCTTTTATGAATCAACCGTGTTGACCACTGTGCCATTCACCTCACAAGCATGACCGTATTTTCCTACCTGAAAGGTGTCAAAGATTTCGACCTGTCTTGGGAGTCCTAATCGTAGTGTTATCGACTGGAGTTAACAGGACAGTTACCGTGTTTCCTCTGGAGAGGAACGGGTAACTTGGTCATTATTCTCAACGAACGAATCAGTCATGCCTATTGCGAAGTTAATGGCGCATCAGTCATCATCGCTGCCTCATGAAAGCGTGGCCAGATTTTCCGAGATTGTAAAAACTTCACAAGTGGTCACAGGTATGTCACACAAAACCAGTGCCAAAGGGAATCGCGTTGGATACAAAAGCCTCTTACATTCAGGTCAGACTTCTTAGCAAATCGCTTCCGGTTCGTTGCGGACAGGCACGAGATAAAGCAACAGAATTGACAAAGACCATCTAGGATGAGCGTTTGCGCACCATCACTCAGTGACCACATTTTGCTTGTAATTGTTACAGCCAATGTGTGACTATTACTTTACGTCTAATTGTGACTTTTTGTATCCGTATTCACAAATTACCGTAGTCGACTTACGATACATTCTAATGAGCACCTTCTCATGCTTAGTTGGCATTCTCGGAGACGTAACAGCTCAACTACTTCACAAAATAAGAACAGCATAAAGCTACTTGAAAGTAGTACGTCTCTTAATCCCCAAATTAACTGAAACAAAGGACGTATCCCCATTTTTGGAAGGCATTCATTCTGAGAATGTTTACTGCATTATACTCACTGGGATGAGATACGAGAGTGTACGCCTATAGCTTGCAGTTTGTTGTGAAGATTGTGTATTTTTCAAGAAACGATGAAGGATTATATGCCAGGGGTAATGGATAGCAACATCAGCAGGTATGACTGTATGCGAAATGAGAACATCTCCAGATGATCCCGGGTGTAGGCGAGCCAACAAGCTATAAATCATACTCAAACCATGGCAGTTAACAGAAAAGTATTATTCTTTGTGGGTTTAGATAAAAGTTAAAAGTGAAAATTAAAGATCAGATTTCAGTGAGCGTTAAGAGGAACAAACTTTTGTTTCACGGAGCTATGGTGCACGCCGTAACCTAGCCGGTACAACTATGATAAGCTCGTTTGCGTACGCAAAAATTACTGGAGAGTATCGACCAAACCCCCCTGGAGTTCCTTCAATAAGCACTGACTTATCGTGGGTTCCATCACATCATACCAGCGATGAAATGCCCAATCAAACCCACTCCAAGCCCATCGGTATCAGTATGCCATTCTTTTGGCTTACGGAACAATGCTGTGCTGAATCGTTTCACTTTTTATGTGGGCTGAACAAACCGTAGAGTGAAAATCAGATTGCAACGCTCACGAATAACTGTGTGTACTTCACTTATCCGCTCCACTGTCCATGTAGAAAAGACGACGGGTTTGACCTTACAGTATAGCCTACCATTCCTCTTTGGCAGCAATGGGTCAGTTACATTTTCGTTGTGTCTTTCATGCATGACTGCGAGTGTTATTTAAGATACCTAGTTGAAGTGTTCGTGCCTCGCAATATTGATTCTGATCGAAGGTTTCATTTTTGAGGAGGTTTTGTCCTAGGTACAGAACTTCAATGATGGACCCCGTTCTGGCCTCTCCAAAGTGCTCACATCAGCCAACTTCCGCACTACAGGAGTATGCAACTCAACCACGGAATAGTCAGTTGTGATGGCCAACTACAACAAATATGCAAGTGACTTGCTGTTTAAAAAATATACCACTTTGTGGTACCGCGTGTGTAAATGAACCAAACTGTCGAGTATAAATGAAAATTGCACAACAACAAAGAATACTGAATACTGTTTAGTTGGTTTTATATTTCGTCAGCATCAAGTTAATTCTACATAACTTGCGATTTTTGCATGACCACCTGACATATTATTCAACATAATACCACATACTGTATTAAAGATCGATACGGTTGTCGTGACTGCAAAAGACCATTAGCCTGAGGAGTTGTTTGTCGCACGAAATCCATTACGGGGTATATGAAAAAGTAGAATAGCAAACACGAACAATACTGCGTGGCTGACGTGTTTGCACATCTGTCAGGCAACAGTGCACCGTCATTCGCCTTGGTGATACGTCACAAAATGCATGTATACTCTTCCGATAGTCGCTTCAGACGCTCCGTCTTCCTGGCGTTGGGACCTGTTCTCTTGCTCCTGCGTGTACCAGCCGTGCTATATTGCTCACAAACAACGTATATGTTATGGAGCGCTATGGAGGAATTTGCTGCAACGATGGCAGACTGTGAGTTACTCAAGTATAGTTATAGATTCTCGTATTTCGAAATCAGAATTGTCCCACTGTCGGTCCCTTCGACCAGTTTCTTGTCTTTATCTGCCTCCACAAAGCCCACCAGGACGGCGATATTATCTGGACTGAACTCTAAGACCTTTCGTCCCCTTATTTCGTTTACTTACAGTGATGCGTGTTTAAAAACTATCGAATAGGTTTAACTCTCTAACCGTTTTACTTTCTAATCGTCTTACTAATTTCATTTAAAATAATCAAGTTTGAGGGTCCTACAGCATGTGTCAATCATTGTTTCGTAGAGGTTGATGGGTGGGGTTCAAAGGTGAAGGCCCACAATCATCTCTTCTTCGAGTTAGCAATGAGCTGTGCAGAAAATCTAGACATTGTTTCGTGTATCACCGATTTTCCGGCTATCAACCCTGTACTGCCTAAATCCGATCAAGATTAAATTTCCCGATTGATTTACTAGAATGAGTACAGCTGCGCTCAAACTGTCCTGCATGAAACGTGAACAGGCTTTGATATGTGCAACGGTTTCAAGATAAAAATTTACTTAAGGTAATGCACATATCTATCGTGTTCGTTGTCTCATATTTCAAATCGGTTACACCGTAATTATCCTGTCATTGTTCGTCAGCAAACTGTCTGTTTCTCGTCGAACTATCAAGCTCGCACTCTACTCCATTGGCCACCTAATCGTTCAATCGTTCCGAATTGCATCCATCCGACTATTCTCCAAAACCTGAAGTACCGAAACAAACAGGCACATACGAGCGTGTGCTTGTGTGTGGCGCACATAAAGGGCATGTAATGAAGGACATTCGACTTGGCTTGTTCAAATTTGATCGCATTAATCATGATCCAAACAAGCGCGTGCGCGGATACCCGTACTCACAGACCAAAGTTTCCACAACCTGCTCAAACTCATCTATCAGAAATCTGTGTTGTCGGAATAAATTATTTTAAGAAATCGGAAGGAGATTGGAAATGCTGAAACTGAAGATCAGATACGACGAAAGTTACGTTGTAAATTGATGCATCTATTCATATATGTTTCTGTTCAAACTGCATCAACCGTCGGATTTAAGGAGTGAAGCTTCAATTAAAGGTACGCATAACCACTTGACACTAGTCGATGGAATACATAGAGATGGGGTTTGTTCAGCGTCGTTTATTCTACTTGCCAGTTATATTTTCTGAAGAAAGTGTCTTCATTAGCTGTTCTTTTATCCTCTTCAATCAGAGGATCAACCGTTTTGTTGTATGCCCCGTTTTCACGTGCAATTGTCCCTTACCTTCAGAGCACAGCTGTGGAGAGTGTCAAGGCAGTCTTATCAGGTAGAATTCTCATGAATAGAGAAGCACCGGCCTGGTTAAAAGTTGTACCCAGTCAAAACAGAATTAATTGGATGCATGCGGACTTTTGTGAAATTCTACAGCACAGAATCTCCAATTCGGGTTGAAACAGTAATCGCTGGTGCACAAGAGATAAAACAACATCCGACTTGTGCTTAAGAAATCAGTGCCTCCATCAGTTACCATAAATTTCAATTGTGTCCTACTTCTGAGGTACATCTGATACAGAGTCATGCGTATCAGCTCTTGTGCTCTCAGGATCTATATACGACCATACCTGACTTCTGCAACTTACACGTCTGTTACTCAAAGCAAGCCGACAAATCTTGTATGCCACCTTTAGCGCCTCAGAGATATTTACAAATTCCTTGACCTAATCGGAAGCCCCCTCACCATTCTTCATATCTTCGCACGCTGAGCAGTCGTCCGCAGACATAATACCTTCTTCTGCAGAAATGTACCCTCCTATGGTCACTCAGCCACTTTTTAGGGTTTTTGACCAGATTCGAAACGGGAACATCAAATCTCTGAACTTAAATCACGGTGTACGACATTATGTAACAGGACTCGACGTAACCATGAGTGTGGGAAGCCAAAAGTGCTTAAACGTGGCGACACGCTAGATTAGTAAATGCGGTTTGACATGTAGCGCTCCTTGTTATAAGCGGACCTAATAACCAGATAGAGAGGCCTTCCCCTATTGGATAAGTTAAAGCTGCGGTGGAAATATTGCAGCCTTTCGCTGGAATGTTAACCCGGTTGAAGTGATTCTCATGCAGGAGACCACACTGTGGAATTCATCACCATAAAACATGTTGCTGTTGGACAAAAACTAACCGTACTTCGCATCAAGTTCATGCGACTCTTTTTACATTGAATGATTTACTTCCTTCTCTTCAGGTGATATAAGCATAGGTGTTCGAGCGCGCAATTTTAATTATAATAAAACGCTTGCCAGGAAATTTCGGTAAGATTGAATTTACGATGTATAGCGTTCTTCACTGAATCTGAGTTTCTAGTTTTGTTCCTCTCGGTTTCAGCCGGGGTTCAATGAAAAACCTGCTCTACAGATCCAGGCGTGCTTCAACCTCCGACAAACTATTCATGTTGAATTCTCAGGTGATAAACGTACTCATAGTACACCATCTGCAAATAGACGAAAAGTACGTTAGGTTTAAGCACGCTATGTCAGTTGTGTTCATTTTTTTGGTTCGCATCAACCAATGGCCACCATCGCTTGTTAAATCACTAGCTCTCCTTTTCAGCCACCTGAGTCACTATGGCTTTTTACGTCCACTTTTCTTCAACCTTGTTGGCGCATTTCATTATGGCTGTTCTGTTTTATTTTCAATTCAACTCCAAACTCTTCTCTTTGTTCTCCCTCTTACCCGGAGTGCAAAACTATATATTCCTATATTTCCTAGAATCCCCGCATCATATTTTCAATGTTTCCTACAACTTTTGATACATTGGAATCCGTCTTATTTCTTTCAGAGAGATAAAGATTTCACTTTCGTACTAACTTGTCAACTGTCAAACTAGCATTGGCTTGTTGCATACAAAGACCTCACCCACACGTATACTGAACTTATTCATTCGGACAGGTAGTACGTGAGTAAAACCGCAGGTGGTGCAGCGCAAGCTATCTGTGATGAGTGTTTAGTCACTCTGTCATTTGGGATATGCAAAGCAATGTGTATGCTCGTCCTTGGCTTGCATAACTGCAGAGTTTCACAGTGGTGACTTGTCACAATACTGGTGTCGATGCGGCAGCGATTCAACAGGTTGCTAATGGTTTGTTCCCCATGAACAGCAGTAAAGTGACTCTGTGTTCGATTCTCTGCCGGGTGACCCGCACAATGCTTGTTGTTAATTTTGTCATCGGTATACTTGTCAACCGGGAGAACCAGATGATTTTCACACGTATCCTATATATTTCACGGTTGTGTTGCTTTCTGACGACTGTGAAGCTCAGTTGTACTGTCTGGGATAAACCTGTCTGTTCACTCATTCGGCGAACTCTGATGCCTAATGACTGTTTTGGTGGCTAGAAATGCATTAAAAAAGAAAGTACTTTCCCCAATAGAACTCATAGAGTTCGCACCGAATCATCTTACCGTATTTCACAGGGTGTGAATTTTCTCCACTTTTACTCTCATTCCTTTTGAAATCATTTCTACCTTCCAAGTCAACTGCATACCCGCCGTATGTTCCGGTGCTATCTTACGATTACCACATCTTTGAACTTCCCCGACGGTCTCGACTGGCTTCAGCATTGGTACTCAAACGACCAGTCGTATGGAGGATAATGGAAGCATGCTGCTCGATTTCTTTTGGGTATATGTGGTCCATTGATCGATTTAATGCCGGCAAGCCATGGTAAGGGTTTTTACAAGGCAGATTTTTAGCATAGGAATGTACTTTATGTTCAAACCATTGTTGACTTTTGTCATGAATTTATACAGAGATAACTATTAACTGAATAAGAGCACTGATCAGTAGTCGGGGATTTGGTTTGTTTTCAAGTTGACTATCACTCACATTTGATCTCTGCCTTCGCATTCAGATAGACTTTGCAGCCACCCTCTCGCGAAAACGAGCACTAGACTCGAGTTTGGCTCTCATCAGAGCTCGTCAGTAGTGCATAAGAGCCGTGTGGACTCGATATTTTCTAAACATGTTCTTATTTTAAATGCGGGTAAGAGATACTTTGCCACTCATCGTAAACGTGATCTGCTTTATCTGATTTCGGTTATTCGAAAGCATGCCTCTGGACATTTCCCCTTGGCTGACAACCGTGACTCTGGTACAGTGCAACAATTTCCACAATGCTTTGCTCCGGCTGACTTGAGCGTGTTTTCAGAATTAATTCTGTTTCGTACTTATACTACTCATGAGTAGCGAACACATTCGCATTATTTTACGAACGGCTCCCTACCCGAGCGTCTGCAGAATGTTTGGGCAGTTGCCCATGGATCCCTATTAATTTCGGAGCTCAGTGAACGTTTGCTCATGCCTTTCATGTCGCCTAATGTCACTTAAAAAACCAGCCCGTCTATTACCATCAATTTCGCTATTTTTTTATACGGTTTGCTGAGGCGGTCGCAATCAATCGACTGAAGCCGACCTTGTGTGTTCATAAACAATTGCTCGTAAACTTGACCCTTCCCTGGACGTAGTGACCATTCCTAAACCACCAATTGACTATCAACCCTGCTCCCTAACTGCTCGATATAAAAAACCCGTTTCATGTTATTGCAAATTTGGTACTGACGAGTCAATACGAAATGCTTGCATCTACCAGTTTACGTGTTCTAACAGTTTTGTTCAGATTTCTGAAGGGAATGAACTGTTTCATATTTTTTATACATTTTTTCCGTTTGTTAAGGAATAGAGTCGGAGACGAATATTCCCTTTAGCATCACGGCAGTTTTTACCTTAAATTACTGTTGAGTAGTCGGGGATTTGTTTTATTTTCAAGTCGACCATCACTCACATTTGCACTACTGACGAGCTCTAATGAGAGCGAAACTCGAGTCTAGTGCTTCTTTTCGAAAGAGGCTGGCTGCAAAGTTTTTACCTTGACAATATACTTCATAACTTCATTTTTACGTGCTGTTTCTTTAAAAAGGAAACTTTGCTCTTAGAACCATAGGCTGTAGTTTAGACATGCTTGTTATTGAGAAGCTGTAGGGATCCCCCTGGATTCTGTAGTTAGAGATACACAATTGCAATCGGACCTGTACTTAGCTCAAACACGGGGCCAACATTTACGCAGTAGCAGTAACAAAGCAAGTGAGCCAACGGAATCGCAATATAATCCACGTGTACGGAATGCTCTGCATACACCATATTATGTGCAGCGTAGTTATTTATGCAGTCAAACAGTACCAACACAATGTCTGCTTACGAATTAAGGACTATATCTGACGCAGTTTAAGTGAAAATATGGGTTGTGGTTTTTGTATATGTCGGCTCAACTGCAGATGCTTCTTCAACTGAATTCAGATATGAAATAAACTCAGAAACAGAAACCTCGTTCTCAGATGATTCAACACACAATACGAAAGCTTCAGCATATTTATGCACTCGAGACCAATGATAGATGGACCAGAATAATTCTTAATAACACACCCCATTTGGTCCCCTATGGTGAGCAAAAATGGGGTGACATAATTACCCTTACGGGACTCATGTGACAACATGGGGGCTGGCTCCAAAACACTTTACTGCGCGAAAGCTCACCTACGCACCTGATTTCCCCCTCCTATCTTTTACGCGTTATTCTCTCAGTTTTTCTCTACTTATTGCTCTACCTCACCTGCATTGTTTCTCAGTTTACCTGACGACCCGCCACTATAAGAATACAAGCGACAACGAAGGAAACATTGCAAGTGTATGCACATTCGTTGTCCGTCATCGTAAATGTACGACACGGTTGCTCGGATTGGTACGGTTGTGTTTTCACGTACACTTGGTTAACAGTGCAAATCAGGTCCTCGCTTACTTTTCTCCATTTTCCATATAGATTGCTTATCTTCGGAAAGTAACTGCAAGGTAACGGATAGGATAACGTAAATGAGAGCGTCAATGAAACAGAGCAATATAACATCGCCGTGTGTGTAAATAAAAACGCATAAGCAAACAGGTGTATCTGTTGCGCAACAAGCCACAATTAATCTTCGGAAGGCAACTTATGGTTGATATGCCACAATGGTTATAACACGGTTTAAATGCAAATGCAGTTTACAAACGACAGTACACAGTTATAGATTATAATCGGTCTTACCTGGTTTGCGGACTTGTAATTTAGGTACACGTATTCCGATTATCTGAAACATGAGATGAAAAAAATGTGATCGCAGTTAACATAACGATGCACATTACTTTATGCATGTGGCGATCGCCCGTAATTACTGCCGCGTATTGTCAAGTTCTCAGTTCTATGGTGGAAATGGATATGCAGCATGCAAATCTGAAAGTAGGTCTTTAAATATATATATACGTACGAAGACATGTAAATATACACGCATGAATACATTTGTCTCACTGACATAAGTAGATAACAAAAACCAATTAAACAGCACCAGTTTTTGTTCTGAGTTCTCGTCCACCTTCGTGGTCTCGCACCTTATGGGGCTACTCTCCAATCTCTCCCATTCCACCTCTTTCTCCGTTGTTCCGGCGAAACAATTGTGACAAACCGCATCTGAAAATGATTAATATGATTGAGAACAGTGTTCTTACCTCTAACGGCTTACATGATTTTAAGTTTGCTGGCTTGATGTCTTCCGTGTACCCCACTCAACTTCAGTTGCTTTGAGAAAGTCACACTGAACATCGAGGGTAACAACTTACGTAGGGGATCACGGAAGTTGGTACCCTCTGTTCGAGACAACTGGGATAAAACAGCGTCGTAGTATTGCCCATCTTTCAGCCGTTGTTCACATGAATTGAGTCCGCTGGTTGAAGTTACTGTTGTGAACACAATATGTACGGCCTGTCTGGACATAGTAGCTGTTTGTCTTTCTGCCGACTGTACTCTCTCGGTTAACGATTGAACGGCTGCTTCAACACATATGAAACGTTTCTCCAATGTGACCATGCCATCTGGAAATGAAGTACTGAGGTGATGTTGAATGTTGTCGGAAGTCCGGTTGACAGGTTAACGTCATGCAGCTTCACTGTTAGGTTTCCGCTTACTACAGCCTGCAGCAATTGATACAGCTCTGGCAGGTGCCATGTGCCTTGGAGAACTGCAAAAATATGAGGCCAGACACTATACAACATAGTTCATGTAATGGATTTTGAAGCCACATGCTTCGGTACTACCTCTGGTGGGGGTGGTGCTACACACACAGAAGCGGAGAATGATCTGTCATGTGCATTCCATGTTACGTGAGCTTGATAGCATCCATCCTGTTCCTCTTCGCAGGAGGTCAGTTGAACAGCAACCCTAATGTTAATATGGAGGAAAACGGCCAGCAGACCTTCTCCTATTTGGCCAGCGGGTGTCAAAGTATGTCAGTCTGTCGCTTGCGCCCTCTGTGCACCGCTGGAATTTTCCAGCAAATTCTGCCCAAGCTTGAAAGTTTTAGCGTAGGAATCTTCGGTGCATTGCTATGTGGTGAATTTCACTCTGACCTGTCTGAAACATCAAAAATACTTCTTGAATTGTAGTAACGGATGGCGTAATTATGACTAAGCAACACGTCTGTATACACTTCTGTCTCAAACTACCGGCCCTTTGACGGAAGTTTCCGTAACAATCCAGTCACTGCGAACGGAGCTATAGAGTCGCCTGATTTGAACTGCACTACGAGATACATCTGCAATAGGAAACAGACTAACAATGTTTCTTATGCTGCTCGGTTTACGTGCATCCACTGGATACAGTATGTCTAAGAGAACGAATATGCTGACCTTTTCTTATTCACTGAAAGTATGTAAAATAGGTACCAAAACATTACCACTACTATGAGGAATACGGAAACATTTACTTGTGATATTACTAATGGTTTGATATGAGTGATGGGAGAAGGAACGACAACCGGATGAATAAGCAAATAACTGGAATCGAGGTGACGATCAAAAAATGGGAACACTTTATTAAATAGTTTGTGTGAAACTGATTTGACGCGAATTCCTACAATCTGCGCCAGCGTGCTATCAATCACCAATGTGGTGGTGCACGTCATTGTGAGAACAAAAACTTCCATCTGTTCTGTTTAGACAATCACAGTCGGGGAAGGGCAGCTTGTGTGTTGTCAACACTACGCTGATTCCACTGATCACAACCGAAATAACCAGCATGACCTTTACATTGCTTAGCAAAACAACGAGCTGGAGTAACACGGACAACGCTTAAAAAACCACAAAGACGTTTTTACTGCTCCCGGGAAGGACCGATCCTTCACGCTTGAGAACATCTATTTCATCAATACACTGGTGCACATACGCTTGAACCTGCGATGATCTAACCGGCCCTCTGTAAACACTAACAACGAATGACGCTGACACAAAGGGCTTGATAACCCAGAAGGAAATTGGTCATGACTGTGTGAGAGGAACTGTACCCTGACATGTCGTCAGTGTTAGACTGCAATGGAAATTTCTTCCAAGCAACGTCTACAGGCAAACAGAGGTCAACACATAAACTGCGGAACAAAATGGTCCCACAGGGAAAACTCAAAGCAAAGCTTCCTTCGTTACTTATAAGTGGTTCAATTTCTGTTATTGCGTAATGTAGCTCGGTAGGATACAAAGCGGATGCACCGACAATGTTTGATTACACCGCTTCTCGAAGTGGTCGCTCATGAATACCTAGTTCGCATTTTAGAACAAATAGATTAGAATATATAATTCACGAATCAAACCGAAAGGGGCATCATTCAGCTCAGCCAACTGTGGACAGCCATTCCACTGATCCCACCCTGACGCTTGTCTATATCCGAAGCACTTATTCATCTGTATGAACCTCTTCCATTTGTGACAACCATTTGACACTGAGCGACAATCTTTTGTTTTCTGTAGAACACAGTCAATATCGTGTGACAACGTGATGGCATACGAGAATACATCAAGACAACCGGGAGTGATTTTACTCTGTACACGAATAATTTGGAAACTCCGATAGATTGGAAGTGTTCTGAAGTGCTGGTAAAAGGGTGAAAATGATATTTCCATGCTGTATGTTAAAAACATCATATTTTAGTTAACCTGAGAGCGGTTGACAACACATAGCGTTTACATGGGACAATTTCAGCAAATGAATTCCCTACATTAAACCAGGTTGGCGGTGAAAGATGAAACGCCTTCAAGAGAACATCCAGGGTGAAGCACCAAAAGTTTGAAGAATATACAAATCACTTGCTCAAATTTCAACCCGAAAGGCGCACAAGACATTCCATGAGGCCAAGCGCAGAGTTGCAAGCGCTGAGCAACTCAGAGTAGTACTGCATTAGTGCACGTCGAATTAAGTCGCATATTCCCCAGGTACGCAATTATCAAATGAGAAAAGAAGAAAGCCGTTGAGAAGAGAAACCAAATCTTTATTCAACGAAATGTACAAGTGGTCTGCGATGGCGCTATAAACGGCACCGAAACGCGAATTAGATAAAGAAGCTAAAGACCGGCCGTCGACGAGCGAGTGAACCGGAAGAACGTGACACGTGTGTCCTTCTGGCTCACGCCACGGTCACATGACATGCGGACAAAAAATCGGACAGCAAACATTATGCGAGCTTCACTAATAGCCTAGGTATAATATGCAACTATGAGTTTTGGAACTATTTTACACATCACACCACAGGCAGGTCTGTGAAATATTGAGGCCGCTACACAGCTCCCCCTAGAAGGGTACTGTGACCATAACCATTCGATCCTGATGAAGATAACAGGGGTCAGCCACCCTTGGCCTGATCTGGTTCAAGGCGTAATAGCTAATATCCAATCAGCCTGCGATTGGTACGACAATCCCCAGACGCCGCAGGTGGAGAAGCACTACTGCCCACAGTTCCTAGCAAGTTCCCACTCAAGTATCTCCATTAAAGGTACCGGAACAACCGTAACAAAAGAATGTTCGAGGAGAGGCATCCACGGAACGTTCAAGTACGATATCTAATACGAGATCGAAGATAATCGCAATCGATGATGCCGCATACGTCACATCAGCGTCGAATGAGACGTGCGGCAGAAACTAAAACGGAACTAGCTGGGTATCAGTACAGAAATAACTGACGTACTCAACCAAATTATACAGCGAATACGAACATTTGAGACAGCGAAAAAACCTGGGCTAGCGCAATTGTTTTCTTGTTTTGAAAACGATTTTTTCGTATTTTTGAAAATTAGTTTGTGATTTTCTTGTTATGACTGGGAAAAAACGAGGTTTTGACAAACGCTAGTCCCCTATGTGGCGTTTCGGCCAGTGCACCCTACGAATCGAACGCGTTATGGTGGGTGCTGGCGTCATAAGCGAAGTCGTGATGTCTGCTGAGGACGGTGCTCTTGGACGAAGCTGTTCCGAGACAGCTGAGGGCGTGGAAGGGCGCTGCGGAGGAGCATTGAAGGCTTGCTCTGTCCTTTCGAAGTAGGCAGGCTTCAAACGCTCGATGCTAACGTGTCCCGAATACCTTGACGCTAGAGCAAGTAGAAACGATCCTTTCGTTGAAGTACTCTGAAAGGACCTTCGTAAGGTCGCTCGAGCGAGCGTCGTGAACAATCCACGCGAAAAAACACGTGCGTGTCGTCGTGGAGGTCTTTGGGAAAAAACACCTTGCGGCTTTGTCCTCGTGTGTTCGTGACACGGAGGCGGCGCATGTGCGAAGCAAGCTGTTTGGCGTGAGAAGCATCACATCGATGGGCGTCGGTGGCGGATGAGAAGTAATCGCCAGCTGGGCGCTGGAAACGTGAAGGTCGGCCTAAAGGGCGGCACGGATGCCGAGTGAAACCATTGGCAGGGCTTCTGTCCAACGGATTGCATCGACCGCGGTGAGGGTTGCTTATAGTTGTCGGTGGAAGCGTTCGACCATACCGTTTGTAGCCGGGTGGTATGTTGTAGTCCACATGCAATGACATCCAAGAGCTCTCAGTGTTTTCTCAAAGGAACCGCTCTTGAATTGAGGGCCACAGTTGGTCGTAACCGTGGCTCGGTAACCATGAGATGCTACCCAACGCTTAACGAATGCACGTGCTACAGTGTCAGAACGGACGTCGGGTGTGGGGACGGTCTCTGGCCACCGCGTGAAACAATATACCATTGTCAAGAGATGCCATGCCAATGGAGGGTGGCGAAGGACCCACAAGGTCGGTGTAAAGATGTGCAAGTCGAGATGTTATTGAAGGGAATCGGCCAATCAGGACCGGCAAGTGGCGGTAAACCTTAGCTTGTTGACAAGCTAGGCCAGATCGTGCCCACGTACGAAGATCATTTTGCATACCAGACCAGACGTGCCTATCGGAAGTGAGCTTGGCCGTGGCCCGGAGGCCAGGGTGGGCGACGTTTTGTAGCGTGTCGAACACGCGTCGTCGGTAAAAAATAGGAATTACTGGACGTGGATGTCCAGTAGAGGTATCGCAGAGGATATTGCCTGCAGACTCTGACAAAGGTTGATCAGTTAGCCGTGGAGCTGATTTTTGGTAGAAGGCGCGGAAATCATTTTCCGAACGTTGTGCGTTGCCCATGGCGGTTAAGTCGATTAAGTCGTGACCAAGTGGTGCCGACACTCGGGATAAGGCGTCAGCTACAACGTTATCGCTGCCAGAAACGTGGCGTACATCAGACGTAAACTGGGATGCGAAGTCCAGATGTTGAACTTCGCGGGGCGAATGTTTTACAGACCTACTGCGGAGAGCAAAAACCAACGGTTTGTGGTCGGTGGAAATCACAAACTGGTTTCCCTCGAGGGCATGTCGTAAGTGACGAACAGTCGAATAAATTGCTAACAATTCACGACCAAACGTGCTATACCATGTTCCATCCAGGAGTAAACGTCTGGAAAAGAAAGCGAGCGGTTTCCAGAGTCCATCAACGAACTGTTTTAATTGCGGCGCCAAGTGCGGTGACTGACGCGTCAACAGCTACACTTATTTCCGCGGATGGTTTGGAGTGCTGCAACATAACGGCGGTGATTGATGCATCCTTAATTCTATCGAACGATTTGATGGCTGTTGATTATAACTCTACGACTTCGTTGACACGGCCGCGGAGTAAGTCAGTTGAAGGTTGCAAAAGCCGAGCGCAGTGTGGAATAAACCGCCTAGAGTAGTTGACCATCCCGTTGAATTGACGAATAGCAGCGAGGGTGGTGGGACGGGAAAAATCGCGGCTTACTCCAACCTTATCAGACTGACGAGAGTCACGCGACCCCGAGTGGCTACCGTGTCGTCGAATGGGAGTAGTTGAGCGTAACTTCGAACGCTGCGGCGTCAAAGCCTGAATTTGTTTAGTCAGGCTGGCAACTTGAGCATTTAAAGTGGCAATTCCGCCCTGACTATTCGGAACGAGTTGAAAAACAGCGGTGCCGTATGTTTCCCCGATCCGGTCGGCGACATCAGCCAAGGGTGACAATGTTACTGATGGGTATTCGCTAAGAATGTTTTGCATATCTTTAGGCAAACGCTGCAGCCACATCTCCTTAAGTAGAGCCCCTTCTATGAGTGTCGTGCCTGCTAACTGCTGCATGTGGCGAATGTGCTGCGATGGTTTACGGTCACCGAGCTTGGTCTCACTCAGAAGCTGAGAAATACTTTGGCGATCGGACAAGCCAACGCGCTTAATTACGGCCGCTTTGAGTCGCTCTTAGGGCTTCGTGGAGTCCGGCAGCTACAGAAAAGCGTCCACCTCGTCAATGGCGTGAGGTGGCAATGCCGCAACTAGGTGATGAAAACGCGTTGGCTCTGAACTGATTTTTGTGGCGCAAATGTGGATTCTAAGTGAGCAAACCACGATTTAGGATTATTCCCTCTAAGGGGTGCAAACGGTACGGCTAATGCACTGACAGAAGCGTCTGACAAAACGTGCGGTTGCGCCTCCATTATAGTGAAATGGATGGTAAATCCCATTTGGAAAAATAAGTAAAATGTATAAGTGGTCTCTGATGGCGCTATAAACGGCACCGAAACGCGAACTAGATAAAGAGGCTACAGATCGGCCGTCGAAGAGCGAGTGAACCGGAAGAACGTGACACGTGTGTCCTTCTGGCTCGCGCCTCGGTCACATGACGTGCGGACAAACAATCGGACAACATACATCATGCGAGCTTTATTAATAGCCTAGGTATAATATGCAACTATGAGTTTTGGAACTATTTTACACATCACACCGCAGGCAGGTCTGTGAAATATTGAGGCCGCTACGCTGCCGCCATTCTGCCAATATATAATTGTGGTGCACAAATGAGGGTACTGTGCACGTTGGATGATACCCTCAAAAAGAATAATGTTTACTTGTTCACTTTATATACCACCTACTTGTGGTTTTGCAGACCACGGATGCAACTCATCTTGGGTAGTCCATTATCGTACCACTGGCAATCAGATCGAAAGGACAAACCTTTTTCACTCACACAACTTAGAGTTGGGTAGGCCTAGTATATATCCTAGGAATAAGCATCTGGCTGTTAATGGTCAGATGCATGTCTGTTGTATGATCAACCATTTTAAGGATGCTCGTGAAATGAGGCTGCATGCGAACGGGAATTATGGGATTAGAATGAGCAGGCACGATTTGGGCAACATACAGACTAGGCATAACAAATCAAATGGTCGCTACCAAATTATTGAGTTTCCAAACTTATTGGAAAAGGAGGGCAGTTATAGTTTTCTACTGTGGGAGAAAGCAGAAAAAGGCGGGAGAGAGGTTCGTAATACTTGTACCCAGAAGTGCACTTCAGCTATGTCCTAGGTATTGAGATGTTAGTCTAGGAGATTTCATCCATCGTTTAAATTATGGTGGCTTTCTACCACGACACGCAGCGCTGATTGGTGCAAGTGGAGTGGGTGTTGAGTTTTTCTACTTAACGATGTTGAACGAAACTACTGCCTGTTGTACGGTAAATCAGAACTTTAGGCATGGTTAACGAGCATAAATTAGTACGTATGCAATCTGATAGCAAACGTACACAAGGGAATTTAAATCAGTGAACGTGTCGGAATTGAACCAGTCAGAGTCACGATGTATCACGCGAGCGTTAGTAGTCAAGCAGATGCGAGGTGAACATTCTCGATTCTCATTTGGACAGAATAAGTAATGCTGAGGATGTTTTCCGAGATATAGCCATTACTTTATGGTGTATAAGTGAGGTCATTAATCGTACCATGTTGCTGCTTTGCGAAGGACAGATGGGTAACTTTTGAGGCATCCGGACTTTTTGTTGCACTGTTCAATCCAAGATGAGAAGGTTGTGCAGTTAAGCGACCGAACGCCTCTTGAAAACTTATGGCCGAAAAAAAACAATAAAAACAGTAGTGAACGGCATGAATCTCTCTCCTTCGACCAGGAATGAGTTACTAGAAACGGGGTGCCACTGGTCAAGAAAAGCTTAATAGTAAACTCTAATATCCCAACCTGCAGCATTTCTTTTACAGCACATGACCAAGAGAGGCCACCCAAATAACGTCCACAGGGAAGATTGCATGTGTCTTACGAATTAAACCAGACGCCCGCAGCTTCCACAGAAGCTACCAGCTTTTCCTATAGCAGGCGCAAAATGTCCAACCTCGAATGTCATGTGACTTACCGGTAGGTGCTACACATTGAGATAATCGGAAATCTTTTGGGAACAGCTGTTATTGAACGAACTGTTGAAGGTGCGCTTAGTCAGTTTAAGGCACAAGTTTGGCAACGTTCCAAACGGCTCCGTGCCTCAAGATTTGTAGATTGCAACGTTTGCCAGATACGTCTTCTAAAAGGCAAACTCGTCGTTCCGGATGGAGACAGCGTGCACTTGGTGCAATGCAGCCACTGATCCAGTTGTTGCCACTGCTCGTTTGCCAACTGCAGGTAATCTCAATCGGTTCACACCTGTGTGGACTGCGACACTGTGGGCCATGCAGTGTGACCTGCTGTAAGGAGAAGAAAGAAGAAACGGCACTTTCCGGTGTCATGTGGAAAAACCCACGGCCGCATTTAAGGCCACACAACAATGATTTCACTAGCCATACTCAT
The DNA here is from genome assembly GCA_008508345.1 of Paragonimus westermani. NCBI lineage: Eukaryota > Metazoa > Platyhelminthes > Trematoda > Plagiorchiida > Troglotrematidae > Paragonimus > Paragonimus westermani. The sequence goes on along the minus strand of QNGE01000233.1, from coordinate 156,699 downwards.
GCTCTCATTTTTCGTTAGTCAAGCGGGGCTCACTGACCCCTTCGGCGGTTCCCCTGTTGACATACCAGACAGCTAATTGCGTGCGCCCATTTGTAAACGGGTTTGTATTAACTATTGCCGTTAGACAAGTGAGGCTCATTGAGTTTTATTTCAGTGGTTCCGCCTTGGACATACCACATATATATATGCGTATCTCAACGTTTATTTGTATGCACAAATACGTGTGCGCAAACTGACAAATACATACACTTGTGAGTAAATTTACATGTCTATATGTATATACATAGCTTGCGTCAAAAAATGAACAGTCGAAAACCAACAGACGTCTTAACAGCCAATTAAAATAAAGCGATGAGGACACCTAGGAAGAACCACCAGATTGCCATTCTACCCGCAGACAAAGCAGCCCCATAGCCACACTGAACACACAGAACTATGAAGACAAAGTGAACGATCTGTTGAGACACCACAACGTATGAAAATATCTCAGGGGAACCTACGAAAAGTCTGGGAGCTTGAATCACCAAAACTGTGGCATCTCCCAAGAGAAAGAAATCACCCACAAAGAAACAAGCTAAGCACTCTAGACCCACTGATGTACTAGTGTCAAGATTATACGCGCTACCAGAGGTTCACAGAGATCGAGTGCCACTGCGACTAATGGTTGCATCCAGGACGGCTTCAAACTACCAAATTGTGGAGTTCCTCTTTCGTGTCCCCCGACCATGTTTACATCACGACATTCGTGACGTAAACGGCTCAGCAGATTTCCTTAGATAGATTAAAGGCCCGGAACTGGGAGAGGTGGATGCACTGGTTTCGTTCGGTGATACGTCGCTTTTCACCACCATAGTGAGGAAACTTGCAATTAAAGGCCTGAAGCTTCTGATAAGTGAGGAAGACAGTCTCCACAATAGATTGGAGACTCACCTATCATTTGACGGCCGAGTCCGCTTGCGAAAGAGAAGCACAAAAATGGTTCCACCTGTGTCGAAACTACCTGCAGACGCCATATGTAAACACTTCTGGTCTGAAGCCCTTCAGACACTCGAACCCAAGGTGTGACTTCGGCATTGGGATAACACCTTTGTTGTTCTACCCCTGACTGAGTTTGACCAGTTCCTCATTTGTCTGGGTAATGTAACAAGTAGAATAACCTTTACATGCGAAGAAGCAGACTCACTTGTCGCGTTCCTTGATGTACTGATCATAAGAAGATCCGATGTCAAGCTTGAAACTGCCGTCTGTCACAAACCGACAACAGCTGATTTCATTCGCAGATTCAATAGCGATCATCCAACATTTCAACTAAGAAGTTACGCGCGAGCATTATTTCAACGTACGGACACGTATTATTGCTCATCCGAACATAAAAGGAGATAAAAAACACCTGTTCAAACTGTCTGCTTTCAAAGAGTACCCCAGTGGCTTTAATAAGGCGTGTATCGGAAATGAACGTACAAAACGGGAAACAAGACAGCGCCATATATTCACGGTACATATAAAGTAGTACAAAGAATCCTGCAAACACTGGACGTCCGAAAAACGTCCAAGCCAAACCCAGCACTCCGTTCAGCTCTGGTGAACGCCACAGAACATATGGAACCACACGAACAGTCTGTCATGGTCTACACGATTCCGTGCTCTGAGTGTGACCAACACCACGCACAGGAGAGAGGCAAACAGTTGCGCACGCGCGTGCACGAACACAAATCAGCGATGCGACAAGTGGACTCCAGACCACAGCTGTGGAACCCCTGTAAATATACAGGCCACCAAGTTAACAGAGATCATGCGAAAGTGGTCACGCGAGCAGAACTGAGAGTGGGATGGCTTGTACTGGAAGGTTTCTACTCGTCGAGTTCGTTCATTCGACACGTATACAAAGGCAGTCACTACGTCGGCCTCGTTGACATCGAAACGAAAAACGAGTGAGGGCAGACCGAGAGGAGGACACGGTGGGCGACAGAACAATCTCCTTCCGACATATTCATTCGTTTGGTGACGGATCTTCATGTGAATTTTATACGGGTAGTGACCAGTTATTGTGTGGCTTCTCAAGGAATTCCGGCTGCAGTCGCGTTTTCTTATTCGTCTATTCTGTACGCATGATGCTGTGTACCTCTGCTGTGAAAGGCATGATGCAAACGCAATGCCAATGTTCTCGGTCGTGCAACCAATTTCACGTAGCGAATGTGTCCTGTTCGCCTAACGACCTATGCGTTATTCCACTCTTCAAGGTCGTTCAGCCTGGACATTTTTGGTCGTTGTTTAACGCATCCGAAGCATCCACGTGCTTTTCACCTGGCGCGCTTCTGAGTGCCGCCGAGTGGGCTTCTTCTCTTTTCTTCTTCTTCTCTCGGTTGTTGCCGTTGATCTCAGATTAGGCTAGAACTAGCTGATAATCATATCTTCAAACATTGGTGGAAATACACTGTTTGTTTTTGAAACCTGACGTATTCTTTTGTTTCGATGCCTGTTGAGACTATATTTCAGCTGCTCTTCATGGAAGACGTTTTAAATTGTCAGTGAACCAGGGTCGGGAGTACACCCACTTGTCCACTGCAAACGTCACAGTGAATCGCTCACTACTCAGGGTGTTTCCCTCTACCAACCACTCCAAATGCATGTATGTACATGCACACACATATTTGTATATGTGTACGTTTGGATATGCACATCCACTTAACTTCGAAGCATATGACGATGTACATATATATACATATATATATATATGACCACCTGTGTGTTTACATATGTTGAAAGTACGAAAACAGATATGTACACGTACAGAAATATGACGGCATACATTTTACGTATTACATAGAATGTATATATATATATGTGTATTGTCATGCGCGTGACGGGAATATGAATATATTCCTGAACATTTGTACACGCATATCTATATATATTCATGTCCTTTTAACACACGTACAGATATTCGTATACTTGTATACAAGTATATATATGAACACAATTATATATGTCTATCGGCTGAAGTTGTATGAATATATGTACAAATATATATACAGGAATGTGTGAGGTACATAGTATATATAAAAATATATATGTCTGTATAATACACGCGTATTTTCCTTAAACTATGCAAAATATGAACGTTATACGTATAACCTGTACACACCGTATGTGTGTGCAAATATAAGCATATCCATATAAACATGAACTTGTCTAACTTTGCACAGAAATTTATTTTCTGTATGTATGTACTTATGTGTGCAAATATATGAATATGTGTGCACAGAAAATAGGTTTCTGTAGGTGGAATCACATTACTTCATTTTCCATTCATATACCTATGCGTTTTTCTATTTCTGGATGTTCGTGTTTACACCGAAGTGCATTCCTCCATCTCAATCTACGACAGCAATTTGCCCAATGAGAAAAGTGTACTTCGGTGTCATCTGATGAAGTTGAATCCTACCTGTAAACCGTAAGTACCTGTGTAATCGTAGAGATAACCATGTTTCTTAAATCACTGAAGTTATTCAGACCGTGTGGTGCGCTTCATTTCGGAGAATCGTTTAATTCTGTCGGTGGGAAGTTTTTGTTTTTTCCGTAACTTCCGTCGTATTTTGTATTTCACAGAAACGCTCAATTTCGGGTGGTTTGGGAGATATATATGAAGTTGTAATTCCAGGCCACATTGTGGTTGTACCCTACTTCATACCAAATATCAAAGTAAATTCCAATGAACGTTATGCCACTGAGTACTCGGATTAGTTATCCGTCTGAATTGTATTTCAAGCCTGTTCCCTTTTTGGTATGTCAGGTAGAAACCCATCGACGAAATATCATTCCTACAAACGATTGCGTCTGGCGTTATCATGTGGTTGTTTCTATCTACGGTCCATATGGAACGATGTAAACATGGATAGTATGTCTCACTCTATATTTGACAACCTATGTAGTGTCTAGGTCCTTGCCTTCTGACTGTGCTCAAGTGCTGTTTGTCGCTGGTACGCAGCTTACTGCTCACTTATCTGATAGCTAACGACCCACTGTTGTGTACGCTGTTCCTCAACGATAATGCCGGTTCTCACATTTACCATTCCAGCTACAACGGTCCACATCCTCTGTACTTATGATTCTGATGATCGTTGGTCTATGGCTCCGTCAGCTTCAGACCTCATTGGTAGTCTTCAGTATGCTCTCCAATATTTCGTTACTTGCATAATGATTCCGCAAGTAAAATGTCTCCTGAACGTTTCAGTTACAAGTTTTTTTCTGGTTTCACTCGTGTGGTTTTCATCAGTTCTGTTCGTTTGATACGTCGTCTGCTGGTATGAATACATACTACGAACAACGCTTATGTATGCCGTTCACAAGGCGAGGAACAAGATCGGTGGGAAGGAGTAACTCACAAGTTACGATGCTCATGCAGTGATGGCTCGCTTGCTAATGCATACGACAGACTTTAGTGTACCTCGTTAGAACAAACTGAGCCTAACCAGGTTCCGTCCACATCTGTCGCCTTGGATTAACCGTCATGTTCTTCCTCACACTCTCCTTCATCCCTTGTAATAAAATACGACGACTAGCTTCCAAGTGAACGTATAAGCCGTTTGTGTTCACTCAGAAAATTGATAGAAATCAGACAAGGGCTTCATTGCACCCGGCCCCAAGACTCCGTTTTTACCAGGACCTGGTTTGCTGTTGATGCCAACGACAGTAAACTGAGTGGCTCTGAAAGCTGGGCTAACCGGCCAACTTTGCCTGGGGGACAACAGGGGCATTGCGAACTTCTCTACTCATGGTTTTTGGAGCTCGTGATTATCGAGGAGCTTTAGTCCTTCGATAAGTGTGGTGCACTGAATGTAAGCGAACAGAACACACCCCAAGTGAGAGCCAGTTACATTTGCAGGCCTGTATAACTCCCTAGGGTTACATCGTTTCTTCCTCCCCGCCTTATGAGCGAATTCGACGCGTCTAGGCCAAACGGTTCATTAAAATCACATTTGAACTGTGAAAATGGATTCTCAGCTTCGATACCCATGTTAGTAAGGTGGAACACGTGATCTCAGCATATCATCACTGCGGTTCTCCATTGTTTCTGTCCTTTTCCTCCTTTGGTTGACAAATGTATTAGTAAGAAGAGTTAACTGATGGTCAGGGTGTTGAGAAAAATCTACACGCGCACAAAGTGATCACAGTGTTTCCCATTATCTTTGTCCGCTACTGGTCACAGCAACCAACACAAAGCACTAACGTTAAAACACATATGGGACCTATTTCAAGCGTATGAGAAGCTACCTTGATGCAGCGTTATTCGAACATGATTCTGTGGACGAAATCTGTCGTGAGTTTGGAATCGTAATTCAAACGCCCCCCGATTTATCCGGGCCTCTCCAGCAGTGTGTTGTGTACCTTGCACAGTACTTCGGGGCAGAACGCGTAATCACTACCAACATGAATTCACGCGATTATTCACAGTACACGAAATACGGGTCAGTCGGGGGACATGTAAAATTTATACGTCGTCCTAACATTTTCTGAAGGGGAAACATGTGATTATACCTAGCTAGTGCATGAGGAGATTGTGCTCACAGATCGCATGGAACGAATGTACAGTTCAAGCACATGCATTGGTGTATAGTGGCCTGCAGAAATCACAGGTCTGCCTGTGGTGTGATGTGTAAAATAGTTCCAAAACTCATAGTTGCATATTGTACCTAGGCTATTAATAAAGCTCGCATGATGTATGTTGTCCGATTGTTTGTCCGCACGTCATGTGACCGAGGCGCGAGCCAGAAGGACACACGTGTCACGTTCTTCCGGTTCACTCGCTCTTCGACGGCCGATCTGTAGCCTCTTTATCTAGTTCGCGTTTCGGTGCCGTTTATAGCGCCATCAGAGACCACTTATACATTTTACTTATTTTTCCAAATGGGATTTACCATCCATTTCACTATAATGGAGGCGCAACCGCACGTTTTGTCAGACGCTTCTGTCAGTGCATTAGCCGTACCGTTTGCACCCCTTAGAGGGAATAATCCTAAATCGTGGTTTGCTCACTTAGAATCCACATTTGCGCCACAAAAATCAGTTCAGAGCCAACGCGTTTTCATCACCTAGTTGCGGCATTGCCACCTCACGCCATTGACGAGGTGGACGCTTTTCTGGAGCTGCCGGACTCCACGAAGCCCTACGAGCGACTCAAAGCGGCCGTAATTAAGCGCGTTGGCTTGTCCGATCGCCAAAGTATTTCTCAGCTTCTGAGTGAGACCAAGCTCGGTGACCGTAAACCATCGCAGCACATTCGCCACATGCAGCAGTTAGCAGGCACGACACTCATAGAAGGGGCTCTACTTAAGGAGATGTGGCTGCAGCGTTTGCCTAAAGATATGCAAAACATTCTTAGCGAATACCCATCAGTAACATTGTCACCCTTGGCTGATGTCGCCGACCGGATCGGGGAAACATACGGCACCGCTGTTTTTCAACTCGTTCCGAATAGTCAGGGCGGAATTGCCACTTTAAATGCTCAAGTTGCCAGCCTAACTAAACAAATTCAGGCTTTGACGCCGCAGCGTTCGAAGTTACGCTCAACTACTCCCATTCGACGACACGGTAGCCACTCGGAGTCGCGTGACTCTCGTCAGTCGCCACGAAATGCTAATCTGGATCATTGCTGGTATCATCAGCAAGTTGGTAAGAAAGCCCGACGATGCCGACAGTCTTGTACCTTTGGTCTAGTTAGCAAACAGGGCAGCCAAATCCACGGGGTTAACGACGTAACTTGCCCGTCTGGTCATCTGTTCTTTCCAGAAGGTCACGAGTTCGGGATTCGCATTCTTATGGACACAGGTGCCAAGATAAGCGTAATCTCACCTGATGCCCACGACTTAAACAGACCATCCATTTCGAATCTCCCCGCGGCCAATGGAAGCACTACAAAAGCGTCTGGTCAGCGCTCTCGTACACTCAATTTAAGTGTCCGTTGGCCTTTCCGCCGGATCTTCACGGTCGCTGGCGTCCAGATTGCAATTATCGGCATCGACCTCCTCCAGCACTTCGACCTTCTGGTAGATTCCAGACGACACCGTCTAGCCGACTAAACGACAAAGCTTACGGTCACCGGGATTCTGACCGATAAGGTATCAATCAGTCCCGCATATCAAAGCTCTACGAAGCTAAACACTATTAGTTTTCGAATAGATAAGTATCCGACTGTTTTTTGACAGCCTTCATCTCTGCCTGCCGTCAGAGTTACCACGAGGCACCACCTAGTTTCTACAGGCCTGCCGGTGTTCGCCAAAGCTCGCAGGTTGACACCAGACAAGCTTAAAATAGCCCGCGCTGAGTTTGAGCACATGCTAGATCTCGGACTCATCCGCCCATCCAGTAGCCCTTGGGCATCTCCACTCCACGTGGTTCCTAAAGCGTCGTGCGATTGGCGTTCATGTGGAGATTATCGTTCGCTCAACAACGCCACAGTATCCAGCAGGTACCTGATTCCGCACATACAAGACATCTCGGCTAGCCTTCATGGTAACCGTGTGTTCTCGAAAATTGATCTGATACGCGCATACCACCAGATCCCGGTTACAGACGAGGATGTCGCCAAGACAGTCGTCATCACACCATTCGTTCTACGTATGCCGTTTGGTGTGCGAAACGCCGCACAAACGTTTCAACGTTTTATCGACAACGTCACACGGGGTCTGGATTTCGTCCGTCCCAACATCGACGACCAATTAGTTGCAATTGCTTCTGAAGAAAACCCCACATTCATCTGAGACAGCTCATCGACAGGTTAGAAGCTTCTGGCATAACGATCAATGGCGGCAGCGTAGCGGCCTCAATATTTCACAGACCAGCCTGCGGTGTGATGTGTAAAATAGTTCCAAAACTCATAGTTGCATATTGTACCTAGGCTATTAATAAAGCTCGCATGATGTATGTTGTCCGATTGTTTGTCCGCACGTCATGTGACCGAGGCGCGAGCCAGAAGGACACACGTGTCACGTTCTTCCGGTTCACTCGCTCTTCGACGGCCGATCTGTAGCCTCTTTATCTAGTTCGCGTTTCGGTGCCGTTTATAGCGCCATCAGAGACCACTTGTACATTTCGCTGAAGAAATATCTGGTTTCTCTTCTCAACATCTTTCTTCTTTCTTCATTTGCTACTTGCGTAGCTTGGACAATTGAGACTCATTGCTACGAGCATCTAAGTTGGATTAGAATAGACCGTCAGCCTCACTTACGCACTGCTTGATGCCTTAACCGCGTGTAACTCCTAAGCCGCTACCATGCCATTCAGGGCCGTTTACTATGTGATTTCGTCGAATATTCGTTCGCCGTACTTCCGACAATAACCCCCCATTGTATATTTTTCTACTAGACTCTCGAAGCTTTTCGTGCAAAGTAATTTCCTTTGACAAGACTTATCCAAGATCTTCAGAGATGCAGCTGGAATCTAGCGGATCCCTTCTATAGACCTTCAGAACGAAGACTATAGAATGCCATTATTCTGCTTCACGCATGGTGGACATATTCATACCTGCTTCCAACAATGACGGTGGAGTTTTCCTTGCCAGCCTTCGGCAATCGGCCTCACTAGCCACCCACGCAAGAAAATGAGACGGTCATCAAAATATGCCACCTTTAAATACTCCGCAGGAATTGAATTTCCCCTATCCGGCTTGCATTTTTTCCAGACACTCATGAGTAACAATTATTATCCTCATTGATAACCCGAATGAGGTAGAAAAAGATGGACTCATCACGAACGCCGTCTATGATTTTGCTGAAGCTTCTGACTGTGTAACACATGGTCACCTCAGACATAGCCCACAGTCTTACGACATTCAAAGGTTGCTCTTTATTTGAACCGCCTTTCCTTCTTAAAGTATGAACCCTAAGGGTTGAAAGTGGGTCATCCCCTTCCTATCCCTCTGTGATTTATGCTGCAATTCTTTAAGTGTCAAGGGACGACCCGCCTTTGTTGCCTAAGCACAGTAACGACCCTCTGAACATCTTTTGAATCAACACACTCCTACATGGTGAGTATGCAAAGGTCTAGGGTGGCAGTGATTCCAGTTTACCAATGAGTGGTTTCGACGCAAGGATTTGCTGGTAACCATATATGACTTTCCACTTAAATAAGAGTAATGGTAGCATTTTTTCGGTGAGGATTCTGGCAACGCTGCTATGACTCAAGTACTCTTGAGGTTATAAACTTATTGTCGTAATTGGTTCGCTTATCCTGCAGGCACGTAAGTAGATAGTGGAACAACGGTCAGTGAGACGACGTATGACGAAATGACAGTCAACGGTAACAAACAACGGACCACGGAATATGCACGACTAGTTGGAGACTTCCTGGCCAACCCAACCACCCAAGGCTAACGCATGAACACAAAGAGAAGGCTGGTCTCCGGACAGAGATCTTTTGTGTCACTGAGTGCGAGGACAACACGGTCACAAACCTTATTTAAAGGGCTTGTGATAAATGGGGAGACAAGTTAAAGGCCAAATGATGAGCCGAATAGTACAGTGATGCGCGTAGACGGGATGTAGGCATGGGAGCGTGGAGGCGCAGGTGGGATGCCGGAGATTTGTCACAAGGGTTGAAGGACGATCTGGCGCATGACCGTGCTGACTATGAAGGTCACTCGCCAGTGTATTTTGTTAGCCTTTGTCGCACAATATTTTCGGAGAGCTGGCGACTTTCCCCGACACTTATATTGGTTACATACCTCTTGAGTCTCTGACCAGTCTGGTGGACGCAAGCTGGACACACTCAACGGCCAACATCTGCATTAGGTCGACAAATATCACCTGGACTTAAATCAACCCCTGAGGTGCTTGACCCCTTCTTTTGTACTTAGATGTAATTTCTCATCCACCCAAGCTCTTGTATTTCGCAGCTGCCTCATGAAGATCAATGAAAGGTAGGTCAAATGATGTTCAGTTTTCGAAATCTTTCTTCTAGACGATTTCCCCCGGTGTCTGTTATCGGTAACTTCCACTTATAGATAAATCGATATCAGTTTTGCGTGCCTTCGTGTCGATTTACACTGTCACAAGGATCTTCCATGGATTTCAGCAGCTAACGGGGTCAAATGGATGATGCGTACATAAATGGCTCAAGCGAAACAACTGGTTGTCTTTTATACAGTGACAAGAAACAGATCCGCTGGGTGTATGCAGTGTACCAGTCCAGCCAGACTGAACCAAGTTTTCCGGTTGGCTGGGCTACCGAGAAACCTTCACCCAGAGGATGCTAAATAAGCGGGTGCATTCATACTGCGCAGAACGTTCACGGACAGCATATCTTGAAAACCGGTCTATCTGTGGGTACACGGGCGATCCTGTTCGTCCAGACGGCCGATTAAACCAAGCGGGCCCTTCTTAGGGTGGTCGAATCATAGCCATCGTAGTAACAGACCGATGGCGATCACGCTTGCCGAAGACGTGTCAGCAAACACAGTGTAATCGGTCTGCCTTGGTCTCTGAGCGCAAACAAATTGCGGGCGGGATAGGTGGCGGACTAGTGCTTATCGATCATGGCTACGTCAAACTACAAATCGCAACGTATAAGTGCTGTATATTTCTGCCAAGAGCACAGGGTTAGACATAATTTGACTCTATTCCGAAGTTGAGGATGGTAGAGCCAAACGTAGACATTCAGAACTGTCAATTTGACATGAAAATGTGTTCAAGGATGAGACAAAATGAACCAGCTAAACAATTCACGATAGAAGCCGACTACTGAATGCACCCAGTCTACCCTCTTCGTCTCACTAAAATTTTCCGAGATACCCACTGGAGGCTGGGACTAGACACTGGTTTTAAATATTCTCAGGATTTACCTATTTTTCTCTTTGCTGAGTTGTTTCGCGGAAGTACTATTGAACCATGCTACAGCAATTATACGTGAAAACGATGGCCCCATAGGGAATGGCATCGAAATAAGCCTAAGTGCTGTGTGATACATTTATCATTCTCTCGTAGAAATCTCCGCGTCTAGTCTTATGTAAGGGTTAGAAAACTTGCTACAATTTTGGTAAAACCGTCGAAATAGAGATCCGTTTAATTTTTGGATGCGTCTTCCTTCTACTTATAAGTATACCTTCTGTATACGCCTGTTACCGTTACAGCTCCTTTCAGTGTTGCCATATTTGGGTTATTCTCATCATCTGGTTGATAAGCCACCACAAAATTGGTGGGTCCGACTATTTTCTCCGAACGGAGCATTATCTGTCTCCTTGTTATTATTAACAATGCATGACGACACTTCGGACATTGACATTAGAAGCGAACACAGCGTTGCTCTTAAATTGCCCGAAGACAGCGTCCGAAACTGTAGGCTGTGGTTCCATCAGAATGAGGCCGTCTTTACAACCAGGCGGATAACAACAGAGAGAATATGATTTCCATACGCAATACAATCCTCTTTTATTGGTGTTGCAGCGGAAGTGGAAGATCTGTTGGATTCAGTCCCATCCGATTTCCCGTATTTTGTTTTAAAGGACGCCATCATAAAACAGACTGAGAAATCGGAGGCTAAGCTGTTACACGACTTGTACAATTCGGTCGAGCTAGACGATCGGTCTCCATCCCGGTTTGTACGTGTTATGTGGATCTTCTCGGGCTCGGAGAAGGTTGACGATTCCACCTTAAAACAGATGTGGGCAGGAAATTTGCCATCTGCAGTACAGCACGTTTTGGTCGTCCGGGATGATGAGAGTTTCAGCGACGTGTTCTTCGTTCTTGCGTTCTAGGTGTCGGAAACCCTTCGCCTCGCCACGCATCACCGTCAAACCGACAGGCCAGCCAGTAACGGCGACGACTGTCGCTGGCCGAGCAGATACCAGTCGTTTGTATTATATCAAGGATCGATAGACCGGCTTGCGGTTCCTCATCGATACCGGAGCCGAGCTCAGCGCTATTTTAACGCAACAAGATGACCGAATGCAGCCTGGCCAGTACACTTCACGGGTTGTGAACCAAAGTCGCAGCATAACTTTTGAAGAACGTACACTCACTGTCGACGTCGGTCACCGGCGACCTGTTCAACAGGTATTCCTGTTTGCCGGTGTTCAGATATTACTCATCTGTGCAGACTTCCTGCCACATTTAATCATTTCCGTCCGTTCAAGAGGCCTGAGCTGACTGAAAACACTACGGCCTGTACAGTAAAGACCGTCCATTTGACGACTGCATCAATCGGCATCTAGCCTGCTCATCCACCAACATCATCTTTCGCAGCACTGGTGAAGGATTTTTCTTCGTTAACTCGGCCATACCCACATGCCGAGGCGGTTAAGCACAGCGTGGAACATTATGTTACAACACGCGGTCCTCCGGTTTTCCCTGGTCCACGCCGGTTACACCCTGACAAACTCAAAATAGTCCTGGATGAATTCGAACATATGCTTCCGTTGGGCATAGTTCGACCTTCAAATGGCTGTCGGGTGGCACCACTGTACATGGTACCCATGAAATCTCTGGTCGATTGGCGACCTTGCGGTGATCACCGCGCTCTCAGCAGCTGCACAATACCGGACAGGTACCCTATACCACACATCCACGATTCTTCTTCAGGACTTTTCGGCGCTGCCATTTTCTCTCAATTGGGCCTAGCGCGCGCTATTACCTCATCCCGGTTGCTTAAAACGACATTCCGAAGGGAGCCAATACAACACCTTTTGGACTTTTCCAGCTCACAATAATGCCCCTCGTGCTTTGTAATGAGGCTGAAACCTTCCAGCGATTCACAGACGAAGTGTTGCCTGAATTCTCTTTCGCATACGTCTATATTGACGATGTTTGGCTTGCTACGAGTTCTAACAAGAAACATCTATCTCACCTCCGTACCGTTTTCGAGCGTTTCGCGCAATATGATATCAAAATCAACATCGACAAGTGTGCCTTCGGAGATAGTTCACTGAATTTCCTGGAAAATCTTATCGATCCAACCGGCATCACACCCCTGCCAGATAAGGTTGAGCCTATCTCAAATTTTCTGATTTCCACTACGACGACCAAACTTCGACGGTTCCTCGACATACTCAACTATTATCGGCGTTTCATTCCCAATTGCGCGAACACTTTAAGTCCTCTGACCGACCTGGCCGACTCAAGACATAAGTCTATTGAACTTCCATCCGGAATCAAATTGGCTCTCTCAATTGAGAAGGAAGCCTTACTCTAAGCCACTAAACCACGCTTCATTAGTTACGATCCAAATGCCTGTCTTCTTCTCACCACGGATGCATCGAACGCTATTGTTGGCGCAGTCTTAGTACAATCCGTGAACAGTGAACAACGATCTTTGGCCTTTTTCTCCCAAAAGCTACAACCAGAACAGATGAAGCACAGCACCTCTGGACTTGAGTTGCTGGCCATTGATTCGACGATCCGTTACTGCCGACACCTTTTGGAATGCCGACACTTTTTGTGCAAAACGACCACGCACCTTAACATTCGTTTTTCACGTTAAACCTGATCGTTACCCCCCGCACGAAATCAGACATTTGGACTACACCTCTCAGTTCATCACGGACATCCGAAACCTACGTGGCGATACCAATATCATTGCTGGGGCATTATCATGCCCTGACGTCAACCTGGTCCAATCGCGCCCCTCTTTCGATCTGGCTAAAATGGCCACTGCCCAGCAGTGCACTGAGGGCACGGAGGAGGTCTCCACTTGTGAGTCCCTTAAATTGTCTACTGTCCGTCCGCCGACATAAGCTTGTAACATTCTATGAGCCATTTCAAGGGGTGTACCCGAACACTTCCTCTCAATTCCCTATCGGCGTGCCTTTTCAATAATTTACACTGTTTATCTCACCCTGGAGGCGCCTTTAACGTTTGCCTCTGGTCACAACTGTTTATCGAGTGCCAAAGGAGCAAAGTACATAAACATACAGTTACCACCCCTGCCACATTCTTTCAGCCAGACGCTGGTTTTTCTCATGTACACCTGGATAAAGTTGGACCAATACCACCCTCCAATAATTGTACGTATATACCGACCGCCGTCGATCGTTCTGCCCGTTGACCCTTAGTTGTACCCAGTAGAGATGTTTCAGCGGAGACAGTTGATAAAACCTCCTTAGAGTATTGGATCGCTGATTTTGGTGTGCCGTCTACAATCAACACTGATCGGAGCACCCAGCTTTAGTCTTCGCATTTCGCAACTTTACGCAGTTACTGGATTGTTCACACATTAAAACGACTGCATACCATCCCTGTGCCAATGGTGTAATCAAGCGTTTACGACGGCAATTAAAAGCATCGATAACCACCCAATCCGACGTAATGAATTAGAGCGAATGCCTGCCACGCATTCTCCTTGGAATCTGTTCTTTCGGTGAGGGGGATATGGGTTTCACTACCTCGGAATTAGTTTACGGTACCACGGTGCACCTCCCTGGGGAATTCATTGAACCATCAACACACTCAGACCCAGGTGAAGATTTTATTTCACGTTTACGAAAACACATGTTCATACTTATTTCCATGCCAACCCGTCGGCGTTGGCGCAGAAAACCCTAGTCTCCAGGTTCGTGCACATATAAATTTATATGTGCGATATATATATGCGATAAGATGCCCGGTGGAAACCACTGCAACCGCGATACCTCGACCCCTCCGAATTGGTTAAGCGCGACGACAAGTATCTTATTATCGAACGGTTTGGACGGAACGATTCCGTATCTACTGGTCAACTGGAACCATCTTACGCAGATCAGAATGTTGATCCACCTGACCCGATGGTGGCGGAAAACAACTCCTTCCCACCCCAAAAGTATTGCATCCACCTAAAGTTCAGCACCTTTGTGTTTTTGAACAAGCATCACACGTGGAGGACCGTCAGCACATTGGCCGAAACACCTAGCAAATTACGATATGTGATACGGCTGTCGAGCGATTGGTTCGTTTATCTCGACGTCGCTGTTCATTCTGTGTTTTGAAATCATAAAAACTCTGGTGGAGGAGTATGGTAGTGACTACAGTTCGTGACTATAGTTTGCAACCCTTTGGTATACTTTCGTACATACAGTTTCGTCAACTTCCACCGTACACTCGCCTGAGAGCACGGTCGTCAATTTTGAATTTGGTTGTTTTGATCGAAATAACTAAGACGAGAGTTACCGCGCCCCGCCTCTGTATTCTTCGTTTGCGTGGATGTTTGGACTGGTGAGGTGATCGTGCGGCGAAATCTTTTTTTAGCTCCGCGTGTTTGTTGACCTATGGACGCCGAACGTTCGTCATTCCACATCAAATACGGAATTACCCATCAGTCGTCGTCTGGGCCTACCTCTTGGCGCTGTCTTTCTCTCGAGCGGTGGCCTGTCCAATTCCACTGATGTTGAGTTGCCAGTAAGTCCTCCCCAATTTTTGGATACGTCTTCCGTCTACCTATAAGCATACCTTTTGTATACGCCTGTTCCCGTTACAGCTCCTTTTAATGTTATCATATTTGGGTTATTCTCATCATCTGGTTGAGTAGGTCGCTACATGATATGCGCGGCTGTGTGTAATCTGGAGACCGTAAACTTCCCTGTAATCTCTGAGGCAAATTCCGGTAAGTTACAGTGCTGTGCTTCTGGTTGTCGCCACATCATCATACAACTTTTTGTACGTTCTACAAAAAATGAATGACCGCCGTTCAGCTTCAACTATCCAGCGAAATTGTAAAAGGTTCATGCAGCTAAATATGTGTTTTGGATGTGGACAAGCGCCAAGGTGGGATCACGGTAATTGTTACCTCCATTTGGCCGAAAAGAATACTCAATGTTCCGGTTTGATATATGATGTCTGTAGTTCAATCTGTTTTCATTCTAAAATGCGATTTGGGCATTCGTGAAGAGCAGCTTCTAGATGTGGTGGAATCGAGCATTGCCATCGCACTCGCCCCTTGTCCCACTGAGCTGCCACACGTGGTAGTGAAAACTTAAACGCCTAAAGGTAGTGAAAAAAGCTTCGCCATAAAACGTCCCTGTAGGACCATCGCGCTGCCTTTTTACCCCTTCTGGACGTACCGTTCAGCAGGACATCATCGGGTGGCTCCTACGAGGAAACATCTCATTGAAATACCAACTTATGATACAGAAGTCTACGAGATATTAGAGCCCCGTTTATAAAAGACCCCACGAACACTGATGGGCACTGCGAGAATTTGTCACAAAGTAGTCATGAAAAATGGAATTCACGTCCACTTTTGTGTGATCCGCGATTTATATGCTGTCCCCTGCCAGCCCCCTGAGATTGCTTGCAAGGAAGTGTCACTGCAGTGGAACATAGACGGCATGTGAGCATTCAATTCCAGCAGTACACAATTATGGCCACTCCTGTGCAGGGTTATCAGGCCTTTTGTGTCAACACCATTCGTGGCTGGTGTATGCAGAGAACCAGTGAATCTGTCGGAAGTTCAAACGTACATGCAGCAAAGCCGTTATGAAATGAATGTTCTTTACCGCAAAGGGCTGATCATTCCTGGATGTAGTGTGAGGGTCTCTGTGGTGCATTCAGACGTTTGTGTGACACCACGACTCGTTGCTTCGTTAAACAATGTAAAGGGCCACGCTGACTACTTCAGTTATGACCGCTACAGTCAAAGTTGAGTGTTGACGGCACACAGGCTGACCTTCCGTGAATGTGACTGTCCAAACTGAGTAGATGAAAGCTTCCGTCTTTAGAGTGACGCGCACCGTCAAACCACTGATTCCTCACTCCTTCCTCTCTCCCTGGATATGATCCGAAGTTTTCCGCATGATTATAGGCATCTTGTAACGAAGCGTTTGATCGGTCTCTGGATATCGTCATCACGTGATGCCGGGCACCGCCTCAGTCCTACTTTTATTCTTGGAATATGTGATCGTATAAAGAAGGAGCATGCGCACACACCGGTTAATTTTCGAAGGCTGTGCCGCCCAATGACGGAGTTTGGATGGCGGAAAGCAACGGACTTCAAACAGTTTTTGCTCTATCTTGATCCCGTTGTACTGCCTGTGTTACTGAATTCTGATGAGTATAAGCTTTTTATGGGACTGTCCGTTTGTCTACACACCTCATGTTACTCTTTGTTGACACGTAACTACGCTTATTTTGTTGAACAATTGCTGAGTATTTTCGTAAGACAGTTTTCTGACATTAAGCCCCGTCATAAAATGGCTTACAATATGCATAGTCCAATTCATTTGGTGGACGATGCGTTGCATCACGGACCGCCTGTTGCCCTTTTGAATTGTCTTCGCACTTCAAGAAGACTCACGTTCGCAGCCCAAACTGACCGGCAGGACAAATTTTCCGCCGACTGACCGAATCACGTTGTGGACGGAAGATACGCGACGGTTTCCCCGTAGATGATGCTGGCGCAGCATTGGGTAGGCGAAGAGCTGGTGAAGCCGACAACAGAATAATCAGGAACAGCGTGTATTCTACTAAACGTCCCAATAATTATGTCCTTATTGTTGGCACTTCGCCGCAGATGACAGGGTATGATATGAAGTCGGTTTCTTGTCAACAACTTAACCGAGTATCTCCATTCTACGCTCATTGCCTCAATTACGACGACCCTCTTGTTGACCTCGTTACTGCTCCGTCCCCCATCACTTATGGTAAACTGATTGCCAGTATCACTGGTAAACGTTCCGGTATTTCGCTTGAAGATGGTTTCGTTTTGTTACCCATTTTACACACTTCCAATAAAAAGATACAGGTTATTCTAATCGTTCTCTCAGACCTCCCGTATCTAATGGATGCACGTGAACAGAGCAGCATAAGGAACTCATTTTTAATCTGTTTTCTTCCTCAGATATATCCCATAGTGCGGTTTAAATCCAATGACTCCATCGCTATTTTTTGCCACGACTGGATGGTCACCAAAAATTCTGTCAGATGGGCGGCAGTTAGATGCGGAATCATGTGCAGACGTATGCTGCTGAACTTCGTCCCTCTACCATCCGTGAAGACCATCCACGAAGTCAACGTGATGTTGCAGACAGATTAGAGTGAAATTCGTTATGTGGTGATGCATCACTGATTCTTATGCGAAAGACTTCAAGTTCGGGAAACATATGTCAGAAGAATCCAGCTGTGCGCAAACGGACGTTACCGATGGGGTGAAATGTTTTAGCACCTGCTGGCCAACCAGGAAAGTGTTTGTTGCCCATTTTCACTCATCAAAACTAGAGCTGATGTTCAACTGACTTCACCCAGAGAGGAACAGGATGGATGCTGTAAGGTTCAAGCAACAGGGAGTGCACAGGACGAGTCATTCGCCGTTTCCGAATATGCACTACCAAATTAGCCAGAAGCCATGTTGAGGTATGTGCCTTCAACACCGATCACGTAAATTATGTTTTGGAACGTTCACCCTCAATTTTTTGCAGTTCTCCAAAGCAAACAGCAACTGTCCCAACTGTATCTGTTGCTGAGTGCTGCAGTACGCAGGTATCCTGCGGTGAAGCAGCATGGCTATCAGCTATCGACCGAATTTCTGGTAAGATCCGCGGCCAACTCACCGCTTCATTTCCAAATGCTATGGTCCCTTTGGAGAATCGTTTCATGTACATTAAAGCAGCCGTTCAAGCACCAACAGGACAGTGCAATCAGCAAAAAACCGGGCAGCTGCGACATCTGGACAGGCTGAACACATTGTTTTCAAAACAGTATCTTCAACCGGTGAGCTCCAGTTATACGAACAAGAGCTGGGAGAGAAGCACTACTACGATGTTTAGGTATTTTTATCCACGCGAACATACACACTACGCTACGCCGCTTCACTGAAGTCCTGGGTTACAGTATCCATTCCGTTACCTTGCAGATACTCGTCAGATATTCGCAATCTGTATGGGCAATGAAGATCAGCGATCGAGGTCTCCATGTGAAATACCAGCGAAGTGCAAGTGAAAACGGCAATTTGCCGAACCTAACAACCGTGTTGTAACTTTATGATGACGAACAATGATTGGCATCGATGATCTATTTGAAGTCTGTCGGAAACGGTACACACTACCGCCGCCATCTCTCCGCACAGAATGTAGCCGTAGGTTCGCATGCGTTCTGAATGTCCTTCCGGATGACCGAAGTCGTGTACAGATAAAAAAATCTCTCATCCCATCCACCAAATCTGATATCCGCGAGAAAACTGCGTACGTATATGTGAAGGAACTCACCCACTTCAATTATACCGCGCTTCTCAAACATCACCATGCAAGCAGCAATATAGTCCATTTCCTGGAAACGAAAAGTATTTTGTTAGTGATTTGATGATTAATGCCTGCGTAATCATATATCCAGATATACATTACTTCGGTGTGAAATTGTTAACAAGCAAGCAACCTCAACGGCAGTCCTACTGTAACATGCAGGCCAGCCGACTCTACTCTGGATGCCCGTGAATTCGCGGACCAACCTTCGGACAACGTGGACGCACCAGGGGACAGCGCTCTTCCGAAGTAGGGGTTCGAACAACAGTTCTGAAAAGAGAAACAATACAAACAAACATGAGCCGAAGGCCCAGTAAGCCATGCACACGACTTACACAAACGACAGTTAAAACGGCACCGACAACACAGCAGCACGCCCCGTTACATAACTCAAATTCAATCCGTGCGCGCTGGCTGGTTTCGGTTGCGCGTTACACTACCGAATTTCAAAACTAACGTACGATAAGGTCGTTTCCATCTAATGACCAGTTAAAACAAACATATATGGGTCCGTGACAGATTTTGGCGATTTCAGTTTCTGCATCATATACCAAGTTAATAAGACGGGATATGCTATTAAATAATTTGTTCCCCACGATAACTCAATAAATCAATGTCTACTACTAGCACTCAGGATTGTCCACTGGCTCCAATTCCGTTATACTCGGCCATATCCCGACCTCAATTGAAAAGGTGTGCCTAAGCTTGGTCACCACGTCTCGGAAGGGATATTTCCATCTTTTGAAAAGCAAAAATATTCGCCACACGCACTGCATGAGAGCTGAAGTGTCTACGCGAATGAGACTGACAAATTTCGCCGAACTCATTCTTGTTCAAACGACAGACGGTAAGAGGGAACTTTATCGGAGTGTGCAGGATTGCCCTTCAGGGCTGTGTAAGTCTTCTAACGTGGTGGTTTGTGATGTGGCAGGACCAAGTTCCAAGGGATCGTAGATTGACAATCGAGAAGGCAAGATGAAAACAGGCTGTTCGGTATAACTCTTCACCAAACGCGTGGTCAACACCTGGAATAACTTGCCCGCGAATTGCCATGCTGCATCAGGCGTAGGTTCGTTCGAAGAAAAGCTGGACATATGTAAGAACCACCTTTCCCCCATTCTGAAACAGCGTGATTTTCGATTTCTGGCTTACCTTCAAGGACAATTGGGGCTTCCCATGTGCACTCTTTTCCTATCCACCCCCAGATCACGAACTGAACGTATCGCACCAACAGGAAACGTATTCTGATCGACCTCCGCATCAGGTCGGCCACGCATCAGGACATCCACAGGCATAGACCTTCACCACCGTCTGGACTAGAAAGTAAAATTGGACAGCAGTCCTCTTATAGGGGTATCAACTACTGGAACAACCTTCAGCCTGAATCGTTCGAAGAAACTACAGAAACTCGTTAAAGGCACTATTCAACTTTAATTTGAATAATACATTTCTAACCGTAATCTCGTGCACCGATTCCGCGGAACATGCGTCGTATTCTTGTTGCTTGTTCACGTCTATCTTCTAAGAAGCACCTAACGGTTAAACCAGAGGATCCAGAAGTCTCTCACTTTGTACGAAACATGGATCGGCACTTTGTCCACTATTGTTTTTGATATATGTCAATGATCCCCCGAGCTTATTTCTAGAAACGCCCTCCTTTATGCAGATGATTTAAAAACCTGGAATGCGTGTGATCTCGGTGCATTGCAGACTGGCCTTGACCGTATTAGGTGCCGGTCACATGACTGGAGTCTCCATTTAAACGACAGCAAGCGAACACACATGTCGCTCGAAGTTGAATCCGGGAACCTACTTGTGATATACAGTTCACAAACTCTAATAGATGTCACGGAATTTGACCTTAAAATGCACCTAGAGATTTAACTACTCTCCGGGTTATCCTTCTCTTTTCACCACCAGACGGCCACCTAAAGAGGATTTGCGACTCGTATGATGAAAACAGCTTCCCTCGCATGGACATGGACGCCTTTCAAACGCTTTGCCAAGTCTATGTGACCACTGCCCGAGTATGCTAATCAAGTCGTTTACGCCGGTTTGAGGAGGGACTCACGCGCTAGTGAACGTGTCTAGCGGATAGCCACCAAAACTGGTCACTGGATTGCGGCATATCTTCTACGAGTCTCGCCCCAAAATTTCCGATCTTTCACTTGAGTTTCGAATACTCCGCGGTGATCTAAAACTTACACAATTTCTGTTTAGCTCAAGACTCGTGCTGCAATTCGTCACACTAATAGGTGAAAAAGGTCGAAGCAGTCACGATGAAAACTTTGTAAGCATCGACCTCGGAGCTCCCTTGGGCGCGTAGTACTTGTCCTCTTATAGAGTTATCAACTACTAGAAAGACCTTTCACTACCAGTTTTCAGCCGCTAATCTAGGGACAACTTCAAAGTGTTACAGGATTCTTAACTACCTAATAAACCGTTGAATTGGTGATTTACTCTGCTCTATTAGATTATTATTCCACTTTGTTCTTGGTACTCTCCATAACCTCCAAAAGCGGTGAAACACCCTATTTTCAATGGATGTCTTTCAGGTAATCGGAAATAAAAAACTGTTTGGATCCAAGTAATTTGGACTCCAGCCTCAAACCCGTACACAAATCGGTGGAATCGCTTGAAATCTGTGGCTGTTCTCGAAACTAGCTGTAATCCTTATATGCGAGCCTCAACATGTCTTCAGTGGTTGCATTTCAGGTTTCAGCGATTTCAGCGATTTGTACACGGGTTTGATGCTGGGGGCCCAATCTACCCGGATCCAGTCAGTTTGCTCGTTTCGATGTCCGGCGGTTTTCTGTTGACCTGAAAGACAGTCATTGAAAACGGGGTGTAGCACCAGTTTTGGGGGTTGTAGAAAGTACCAAGAACAGAGTAAAATAATAATCTAGCGAAACAGGATAAATGATTAATTTAACGGTTTATCAGGTAGGTGAGAATCCAATAACACTGAGACGGTCTTTAGAAGAGCAGCTAACAATCTTTAGTAGTAAGTCGTTCCAGTAGTTGATAACCCTATAAGAGGAGAACTGTTGTCTTAGGAAGGTCCGAGGTCGAAGCTTATTGAGCTTCTTGTCGTGGCCTCTTCGACTGTCATCACTTACTTGGGTGAAGAATTGTTGCACGAGTCCTGTGGTAAAGAGAAAGTGTGTAAGAATTAGGTCGCCGCGGAGTCTACGGAACTCAAGTGAATAAAGATCGAGAATTTCAAGGCGAGACTCGTAGGATAGATGCCGTAAGCCAGTGACCATTTTGGTGGCTGCTCGCTAGACACGTTCAATGGCGAGTATGTCCTCCTTTAAACCGGTGTAGATGACTTGATTGGCATACTCGACCAATGGTCTTATGTAGCCTCTGTAAAGCGTGTGAAAGGCGCACTTTTCAATCCGGGGGAAGGTTCGTTTGATCATCCCGGGAGTCATGAGACCCCTTTTGGCGGCCAGCTGGTGATGATAAGAGAAGGACAAACCAGACGATAGCCAGATCCCTATTTCTTTTCTGAGGTATACTTTCGTGATATCTACTTTACTATGTGCACCATGTATCACAAATAGGTTCCCGGAGTCTCCTCCGAGTGACATGTGCGTACACTTCCTGTCGTTTAGAGGGAGACTCCAATCATCTGACCAGCACTTAATACGATCAGTGTCAATCTGCAATGCACTGGGGTCACAGGCGTTCCAGATTTTTAAGGCATCGGCATAAAGGAGGGCGTTGCTAGAGATCAACTCAGGGAGATCATTGATGTATATAAGAAACAACAATGGACCAAGTATCGATCATTGAGGGACTCCCACAGAGACTGGGAATGGAGACGAAAGGCCTGAACCGGTTTTTACTCTGAAAGTCCTGTTATCAAGAAAGGAGGTTATCCAGCGGAGAACTTCTCTTTGGATCCCATAAGCTTCTGGTTTATGTAACAGGGGACCGTGTGGGACTCGGTCGAAGGCTTTGACAAAGTCGAAGAAGATATACTCCAAGATATGACCATTGTCTTTGGCCTCTGTTAAGCTATTCATGCAGATTGACATATTAATTATGCTTGACCGATCGGAAGAAAGCCATGCTGGGTCGAAGAGAAGAGGTTATTCGAGAAGAAATGCTCGAAGATAGTGCGTTTTAACAGTCTCTTCATTACCTTGTACGGGATGCTGGTAAGGCTGATCGGCCGATAACTAGCAGGAGAGTGACGATCACCCGTTTTAAATATAGGTGAGACAGTGTCCTCTTTCCATGCCTCCGGAAGAGTGCCTGTCCGAAGTGTCTGTTTAAACAGATCGAGGAGAGGCACTGCCAAACTGACGGCCGCTTCTTTGAGGATCTGGGGATGGATCTTGTCTGGTCCCATAGCACTATAAAGATTGATCTTAAACAAGAGGTCCTGAACGTCGGACACGGAAAAGTCAGCTGTCAGGATGGGGTGCTAGAAGTGTCTCCGCGGGAGAATTGGATGCCAGTTTGGCAGATCCACATTGTAGACTGATTAGTAGTATTCTCTGAACATCTCAGCAACCACTGGTGGGTTAGAGAAGGCTTTCCCATCGGGAAGCCGCAGAGAAAGCGCTGAGGGATTAGTTTTTTTCTGGCGTCGTATATACTTGAAAAGAAAATTCTTATTCTCGTGAGCTAACTGTAGTTCAGTAGACAATTGTCGGATACCGGGAAGGCCTGGCAAGCTGGATTTGTGGACCTCGGTCTTTCTGTCCCGAACGTGTGTATCAATCGCACAACCGCTTAGAAACCCAATAAGCTTAGAACATTGAATCCAGTGAACCAATTGGCTAGCGGCCTTGAAGCGGAGCGTCTGCCATTTTAAATTTGTTGTTGTGTGTTTTTGTCCGTTCCATCCGTCCTATATCTTGTTCAATCCGGGTCAGTTTGATGTTTGCAAGGTGCATGAAGTTTTTCCCAACCCTTTTTTATTTTGCTGTTTATCAAAACGGTTTTTGCATCGATTCTCGATTTGGTGCGCCCAGACCTTAATTAAAGCTTCATTGTCGGCTTTTGCTTTTTACACGGATTCTGTCCGAACGCAGACGAATGAGTTATAACAGCGTCACAGCCTTTCTTTGCGTCATAGATGCAAACCTTGTGTATTCGATTGTGTAACGTAGCCTGTAGGATATCAGTTGGACTATTCGCAGCATTCTTGTACTGCACTATAAAACACCATGCCCATAAAAACCCCCCTGTTTCAACATGATGGCTCGCACTGGGACGCATACGAATGATGGGTGTACCTCAGCAAGGTTTGCTTTAGCACTGAAAAATGTTACCATATGGCATATAATCTCTTGTGTAAGAACAGGTATCTAAACACAAATGTTTCTGATGGCAACAATGAGCACTCCGCTATCAGCTCCGAAGAGGAGACGCTTAATCGCGTAGGCATTACGGACATTTGAGGAGTATTTAGTGATTCAGTTCAAATCAGACGCAAACATTGTTTTTCTAGCTATAATACCTATCCTTCTCGAAAGATTAAGTATCTACATCACGTCACAGGTACTGTCAATTACTTAATTTTGCCAGAGGCGAGGTTTTACTGCACGATCATACGTATGTTTATTTCCATTATAGTCGCATCACCGTAACAAGACAAACAAAACCTGCTCACCATGTCTTAGTATTCTTCATCGACACAGTATACCGCTATTAGCACGTGGGATGTACTGGGGCATTTGGACAACTGAAACAATAAATTTGCTGATAAAGGTGTTCCTACACGATTGATAGTGGTTGTTGACATGACCAGCGTTTACTAAGAGAGTAGAAAACCAATTCTTCCTTGTATGTAACGCCCTGTCCTTTCAGGTTTTCATGAGAAGTCGCTGCTCGTGTTCACTTTTATTGAACTTGTTAGTATCCGAATCGGTATGACAGCTTCTTATGACTTGTCTTTTTTACCAGTCTCTTTCCAGTAAGTATATTTTTGGTTAGGCCTTTAGGCAGATGCTGTAAAAAGCCTCATCAGCCAGTGGTTGCCGGCACCTTCGACATAAACAGTAGTGGCGTTACAGACTGTCAGTTTCATTGTCCCACAGCCGCTTCAGCCGTTTCGACTGTGAGTGCATGCTAGCTTCACTAGTTGGCGCTCACCAGTTTGTCCTGCCATGTTGGCGGACTCTGCACACAGTCGATCATCGGGGTAATTCGCTTTCCGGGACGCAATAAGCAACATTTTGAGTAGCTTCCGTAACTGGATTTCAATAACTCGCGCGATCTGACGCTCGCTGAATGCGCAGCATAAGTCCATTAACGGTTGTTGACAGCTGTCTGGTTAAGGACTTTCAGGGTCATCCATAGGCAAGCACTCACGGCAGGTGGGCTCAAATTATTGCCTACGTCTGTCGTTGTTGCCACTGAACCATTTGGTACCTAATGCAGGTATGGATGACCTAGTCAACTTACAGGGGACAGGCAGTCGTCGCATGTTGTTTTCAAGTCTGTGTACTTGAATTCGAATATTATTTCTAGCTATAAAGCTGATTTTGATCTTTTTTGTATCTTCAGAATTGCACAGCAGCCCTTTCCATCTGGTCATGCTGTTAACCTAGGCAAACCACCTTTCTCCTACGTTACATGGACGTTGCAATTTGGTCAGTTTGTCGTGACTGGGGGAGCACCCTCCAAATCTTTCCCACTATAACTAATGGTTCCGGGAATTGTACTGCATTCTCGATATTTGCGGATTGTTTTGTTATCTCCCCATACTTGTAGGAAACTCTCTTGTTTTTCCACATTTCTAGGCTCCCAATATCTGCGAGGATGTGGTTCTTTTGTTCTTCACATCACTGCTCTTAGTTTCGGTTACTTATGCTTATCTCCAAATTCCTATCTTCCTCCACGTGACCGGTATTTCCCTGACGACTGGTCACCTTCACGTTGGCACAACTTGTTTGGGTTTTGGTTAGGTTGATGTATTTTTTTGGTTTGCCCAGATTACTAAGTTTGTTATAAAAGTTCAAGTTCACGATTGAGTTTCGACCAGTCATAGGAACAACCATTGAATTCTGCCCAGTCATTCCTGTTCCACTCGAATCTTAAAATCCCATTTCGTATGCTAGTTCCACTCATTTTTTTTCATTCACGACCACCACGAGCTTGGCGATAAGGTACTGCAACCTGCTGTCTGAAATAGTTATTCCAGTCCCATGTGCTTTACATCTCTTTCGTTCTTCCAGCCAAGTGGTGCTCACGTTCTTTGCGTGAGACTTTAGTCGGCCTACGTTTAGGCTCTTAACGATCAGTCATATTTGCAGTCAGGTGGAATCGACAGACTCTTGTTCGGTGGGTTTATCGACGTGTCATTCGGTTCTCTTGCATGTGAACAGGGTTTTCGGAGCGTATTTCCTCGCTCTTCTCCGCTTCAATTTGTTCCCCACGTTCGCTAAACTCCCCCACCCAACTTATTTTATGTAGTTTACTGGCTGATACCACCTAACAGGTTCTGTTTGCCTCTCCGCTAAAACGCCAGTTAATTGTCCTACATTTATCAGCGCATGCTCTCTGAGCAAGTAACAGGACGAAACAAGCACTAACAACATCATGACTGTAGCCTGGGTGGTTGCTTCAAAATGCATGACAGCCTAACGAAGTGGCGTCATCTCTGACTGCTATATGACCGATTTATACACACAGATGAGGCACACAGAGCGGTCTCCGCTGGATGCTATTTCTTTCTTTGCTGAAATTCATTGCGAGGTATAGAGATTGTGAGGTGAACTTGTTTGAGACGATTTGTCACCATTTTCTCATCGCTTTTTGTTCGGATGCCAAACATCTGGTTGGAACGTGCACCTGTATAATGACCACATAGCACTTCCCTCACTTGCTTCAGCAGATTTTATCGGACATACCAAGTCTGACTGCATAATTGACTGTTCACTGGGATTAGGTCGAGCGAGCGTTGCCTTGCGTTGGAGCTCATTGTACTTCCTATTATGAGTTGACCGGAAGGTTAAATTTTAGCCTCCCTTGAGACTCTGAGAGAGATATAATTGAATCGATTATCATGTAAGAGCGCACCTACTGAGAAGCTTTGTTTCGCAATGGCCTTTTCGGATAACTAGTGTTCCAAGGTGATGTGCAAAAGAATTTCAGGCACGTGCAGTGAACCTCAGTCGGATAGTTCTTCCAGAGCTTCTTTCGCGTACTTGCTTTACGCGACCTGTTTTCATAATTTAATTAGTTTTATAACTTCGGCTTGGGCAGTTTATCTTTACTGAACTGCGTCGTGTGATGGTCACTGTATATAAGGTACTCGTGTCACACATGACAGTGGGTACTGGGCTGTTAAACCTGTTCCTTTGCTGTTTAAGTTAGTTGTTGGAGGAGGCTCGACTTAATATTACAGTGAAAACACTAGTTCTCTAAACTGCCGTGGACTCTACCGTTTCTAAGTCAAATTATTTATTTGGGAATCCTAATTCTGTTTTTACTTGGCGCTCTCAATGATATGTTAAGCCACTTGCAACCGTCATCTTGTACATTACCTGACAGTTTGTACAGCATAGATCGTTATGCAAGGTAAAACGGATCACTGTGTATTCCAAATTCAACAAAGCCAAGCGTATTTTTGATTACTTCTCCATCGCTGTGTTGATGATAACTGCGAACCGGATAACAAACTTTGTAGGCGCATATTTGGTGAAACCGTTTTCTGTGTGGTCTTGAAACTCACAATATTCACACCTATTACACTGACACACGTTTTTCATCTGGCACTTTTCACTTGGTTTTTCAGAATTATGGCAGACGGAGAGGATCAAATGATCACTCAGGTGAGTTGCGGGTAGAGTCTGCTTAATAAAGATGTGTGAATGCACATTTCTCGTGAACCTATCCTTTCACTGCCACTGTTTGAGTAGTAGGTTGATGTGTTTGATACAGTAGAATTGCGTTGATGCTTCCTCACAGCCACGTGTCACCAAGTTTCATCAACCTCAATTGCTTTAGTATCTGGATTTACCTAGTCCACCAGCCCTCGGTTTCCATTTCCATATCACAGGGCCTTCGTTGTTATTACGTAACATGTTAGGCCGCCCGTGGGTCGGATGTTAATATCAGGCTAAAGAACTCCAAGTTATTGGGGGGCTGTTATGGCATGTAGAGCTAGAACGGACGAAAATGTGATTCGCAACTGGCACCGTTACACCATTGGGCCATCGAGTCACCTATCAGCTCACATACGGCGTAACAAACTTCGTGACAGCGTGCACAATTTCATCGTATCCGTTCAGCGGATGCAATGTAGTTCAGAAGTTGTGTCTAATATTGTTTTCGTCGATGTAACAAGCTTGCTGTGCTACATACTCATCAGGACTTGATAAATGCCTAAAGTGGTCAATTTCAGTACAGCGGTTGGGCAAGCTTGTTGGTTGTTGCCTACAAACGGAGAGTCATGCATTCAAGCCCGACTTCCTCGAGTTTAGTTGTTTAGATCTGTGTCGCTTAACAGCGTATTCTGCCGTCTGTCATGTGTCCCAACGCAAACACATCCGTAAAACTGTACTTTCCAAGAGTGAAACTACTGCATTTTAGATATTTTAATTGCCCGGCCCCAGTAAATTTGATGGCTCTTATCTTTCGCTCGTAACGTCTATCTTTGCAAGAACTTCGTCGTTTTTTACGCACCGTGCGGTGCTATCTAAACCATTATTTGCCCACCGCCATTGTAGCTTCAACAATTGGACAGTCTTATAGCCAAAGCGGAAGTTTTTAGCAAAATCAAGTCAAGTGGATCTGCTGATGCCAAAACTCTAACAAGTCCGCTCAAAATCACACCCGAACTGTTGATCCATTCACCGACCTCTGATTTGGCAGGAGAGTAAGTCATACATAGCCTTCACTGTTACATTTTTCACATTGCTTTAGTCATCGTCACAGACGCACAGAACACGAAGAAGATGAAGAGCTGTTGAGCGACACCAAACATGGAGGCATGGCTGTTCAACGTTTTGAGACGTCTCCTTTCTGTAACTGCACTCTAATCGTTTCACCTAATAATTCATGTTTCAGTTGTCAAAGGAGGTGAAATGCGTGATTATCAGGTACGTGGTCTGAATTGGATGATCCAGTTGCACCATGACAACATAAACGGGATATTGGCGGACGAGATGGGATTGGGCAAAACACTACAAACTATTGCCATGCTGGGTTATATGAAGCATTGTCGTCATAAGCCTGGTCCGAATCTGATTATTGTGCCCAAATCGACATTGTCAAATTGGATGAACGAATTGAACCGTTGGGTTCCCACGCTGCGAGCTATTTCGCTTATGGGCTCAATAGAGGAAAGGGTTTGTTCGAAGCAATTGATTTTATCTCGTTGCCGACTTGCTCTAGTCACAGACTATTCGCGATGACATATTAACGAAGGAATGGGATGTGCTTGTCACAAGCTATGAGATGTGCATTAAAGAAAAGGCTGTTTTGCGCAAATTTCACTACATTTACGTCATCATTGATGAGGCACATCGGATCAAGAATGAGAAATCCAAACTGTCCGAGATAGTGCGGCAGTTTCGTTCGCAAAATCGTCTGCTCATCACCGGCACCCCACTGCAGAATAATTTGCACGAGTTGTGGTCCTTGTTGAACTTTTTGATGCCGGAACTCTTCGCCTCGTCCGATCTGTTCGACGATCTGTTCAAATTGAGTTCGGATCAGGAACAGAATCTAGTCCAGCGTCTACACGCCGTAAGTTGCATGATCTGTTACAAATGTGCACTGATACTTTTCTCGTAGGTGCTCAAACCGTTCCTGTTGCGACGCATCAAAGCGGATGTGGAGAAGAAGTTACCGCCGAAGAAAGAGTGTAAAATCTATATAGGCCTGTCTAAAATGCAACGCGAATTGTATACCAAAATTCTAATGAAAGATATCGATATTGTGAACTCCACTGGTAACAAGGTGGATCGTGTTCGTTTGTTGAATATTCTCATGCAATTGCGCAAGTGTTGTAACCACCCCTACCTGTTCGACGGTCTTGAGCCTGGACCACCGTACACCACAGATCAGCACTTAGTGGATAATTGTGGCAAAATGATGCTACTGGATAAATTGTTAACTCGGCTAAAGGAGCAAGGTTCGCGTGTGCTGATCTTCAGTCAAATGACTCGAATGTTGGACATTCTGGAGGATTATTGTCTCTGGCGAGCGCATGACTATTTCCGGTTGGACGGAAGTACCAGGCACGAAGATCGACAGGTATATTGCATTTTTGGGAATTTATTCTGTTTTGAGGTCATCGGCCAACCTTGGATTTTGTTGACTACATTTGAAGAAAACTAGGCACTGCACTCATGACGATGAGTCGTATGTTTGGTTGCTACGCGGATTGCCGGTCTGTCACAGTGGGACGACCTTGACGCGCAGTGACGAGTTATGCACCTGGATGACCTATGGTGCTAAACTGGACGATGTGACTATCACACCCACCGAGCCACCCATACCAGGTGGGCCAATAGGCAGTGGTCTGACAAATCACGGTCTCTCGGTTTTTTAGATTGGGTTTGCAAAACATCTTTCCCCGACACTAGTCTTAATCATGATGTGCGTAATTTTCGCACTCGGCGCTCCGCTTCTCAGCACCAGACCTGGTCTGCGACAGATCACAAAGCTGTTGGTTATGGGCGGTGGGGCTCCACTCAGAACTGTCGTTCTTATTAGATTCAGTTTATGCGTTTGTATCTTGACGTTTAGATTTAATTTTGTTGAGCAGCGACCCTACTGACAACAACGGCTGGCTGTCGATAAACTATCTATAGCGTCGGTAAACCATAAATACCCAACTGACCTAAAAAGCAAGCTTAACAGTTCTCATTCCGATGGTCCTAATTACTGTTGGATCCAGATCTCACAGGCCATTCATGTAGTACGTACTACAGCATGCGGCTTGGTGGTCCGTGAGTTAAACGTCAGATCCGAGAGAACTTGAAGTTTTTAAATGCCAAACAAAATTTCTCCTGGTAGTTAATATAACAGGCTTGTGAGGGGGTATCAGCAGGGAGCTGAAGCGCAAACTGACCTCGATTGGCTCAGGGGACATCGAGAGAATTCCAGCTTACCCGTGCTGCTTGTCGAAGGCGACGGATTGTCATTGAGGCTGTCAGCGAGACAGATGGCACCCATAATAAGTACAGATGGTTAGAGCGCTGGTTGGAACACTAATGATCAATTTAGCTGGCCTCCGGTTACTACTTTGTTGCCGTCACAAACTTGCAGTGTAGCACCAGCTAAAACAGATCCGCAATTATACTTCAGTTCTGAAACGTAATAAGACTGCTGGCGCAGATGATCTCGTGCCGGAACTTTTCAAAGAAGGTGAGGAGGCGTTAGCAGGACATTGACTCAGTTGATTCAGCTTGTGTGGACGACGGAACCATCTTTCTATGCTGAGTCCACTCGGTAGTTCCAATATTCAAAAAAGGAGCCCGAGACTCTTACAAAAACCATAGGCGGGAGTTAGCTAAATCCTAGTGATTACTAGAGTTCTGGCAGTTCGGCAGGTACACAGGGAATAACAGGAAGGTTTTCGCCCGGATGGGGATGTATAGGTCACAATTTTACTCTTCGTCAAATTTTAGAGCAGCGTCTTGCGTACTGCCAGTTTACATTGGCTCCATTTCCCGACTATGAAGGTGCATTCGATTCGGTGGATCGATGCACACCTCTAGAGTCGCCTAACGTAGGGCAGTACAGACCAAGTGTGTGAACACACTGTCAGCGCTTCATTCTCATACTTCAGTTCAGGTTAGGGTTTACGGTGTACTGTCTGACAGTTCCGGAACCAGGATTGGCGTACGTCAAGGCTGTGCACTATCACCACTTTTGTTCAATTTCGTGATAGACGAAATACTGGAGGATTGTCTGTGGCACTCACAAGATGCCGGTGTGGACTTCCTACCTGGTGAGAGACTGACTGATGTTGGTTATTGCTGACGACAAGGTGTTGCTGTTTGACCACTTTCAAGAAGCGCAAACAACGCCAAATGCTATTTCGCGTTCTGCTAAGTAGTTCGGAATTGGGTTTTCAGCCTCAAAGTGCAAAGTGGTTTTGCACGATTTCTGTGATTACGTAGATGTAATGTTAGATAATGAAGTTATGCAGGTTTGTTGATCGGTGTATCAGCGGCGTTGGCGGAGATGTGGGCAATGAAATGGAAGCAATTATTTGTAAGGTTATGTTGGTATTGTTTGGTCTGGGCCTCTTTGGCAACAGAGAGATGTCTCTTTGTGACTTAAGGGTCGCTCATAAAATAGGACATTGAGAGCTGCCTTACTTTACGGCAATGAAACTTGACCGCTGAAGTTAGAAGACATGAACCGTCTTCAGGTGTTTGACCACCGATGCTTGCGTTCAGTGGCTCGTATCGGGTGTCACCAGCGAGTAAGCAACAGTGGGGTTAGGAAACGGGTATCTGATCATGATCGTCAAGCGAGTCCTTTTGTTAAGGTTTTCGGTTCACGCAGACTTAAGTGTTTAGGCGATGTACTGAGGATGTCAGCTAGTCGCCTGTCACACCGAGCACTGTTTGCCGATGCTGTGGTCGACTGGCGCAAGTTTTGAGGTGGACAGATGATGGTCTGGCGTAGAGAGATGAATTCGTTCACCAAGATGTTGATCAAGGTAAATCGGGTTCACTTTCCAGGCTGGGGAACTCGTCACTCGCAGAATCGACAGCTGTAGACGTTAAGTGAGATGGTAGCTAATCAGACTCAGTGGTGTGAATGTTGTTGTTGCTTGGATGAGTTGTTTGTGAAATGCGCGTGATGGCGTGTGGCAGTGAAAACCATAAGGAAGCTATCTTGTTGACGGCGCTTTATTTCCACTTATGGTTCGATTGTTTAACTTCCAGGTGTAAGCATCTTGATGTTGAAAGTGTGAATGTGAACTTGTCTATTTTTAGCAGCTAGGTCCCTTCTCTTCTGCTTCTTGTTCTTGCCGAGGGTTTGCTTTTCTTAATGTTTTTGTGACAGTTAAGCGTGCGTGTGGACCAGTGATTTATCACTGTCTATGATATCGATGATAATGAAGCTGCCGATTGAGATCCCAGTCCCGGCTATATCCGATGTGTTAGAATCAAGATGGCACCGGCCATCAGGTGTTAGCTTAGGTGCAAACAACATAAGGCATATAGTTAAGATTATTACTGTCATCGTTCTCATTGCGAACACTGCTCGTGGCGAAGATGATTGGTCGGGTGGAAGTTACGTACTACAGCGCTGGGTTGTTTGTGGTGGCCTGTTGTGTCTGCCCGCTGCTTATAGGTGAGAGCGGAGGCAGTTTGGAGGCCTACAAATGGTCACACCCGTTTACTAATCATTGTTTGATAGTGATATTTGCTCTGTCTACAAACTACCCTCGTCTGTGTCTCTGATTGGACAAAGTGTGTATATGAGACGAAAATCGTGGTCATATTTCAATTCGACAGAGGAGTGTCGGCTTTTGCAACTCTGTTGTAAGGTTAATGCCAGTCCGCTTGCTTGTCTCGTTATAATGTCGTCTAGGAAATCTGTCATTTCCGCAAGACTTTCCCAACCATTCTTGTTCACTTTAAGTGGTGCTAATATTCAGTCCTGGTTACGCTCATATTTTTGTGTGGCACTTTCGTCACTGTGTGGTGAGACTGGACCTTGACGTGGTGTGACGGCTTGCGCATCTCTATGACCTTTTGGGCTAAACTGGACAGAGTTACTCATACCAGGCAGGCCAACAGGTAGAGGTCTGACAAACTACAGTCTCCTGGTCCTCCAGGTTGGGGGTTGGAAGATGGTTGGCATCTCTTCCTGA
>QNGE01000233.1:70327-114295 GCA_008508345.1 Paragonimus westermani | reverse complement strand
CATCAAGCTCCAGACTTGAGAGAGTGCTTGCCAGAGCAGCTTGCTGACCGATTTGTCGGAGAGTGCGGACATTGAAGGCGCCAATGTTTACCAGTTGTCTTGGCCTCCGAAAACAATTATCGCCCGAAGGCACATGTTAGATAATGGAGTTATGCAGGTTTGTTGACCGGTTTGTATACCTCGGAGGCTGCATCAGCGGCGGCGACAGAGGTGTAGGGAATGACGTGGAAATGCGTATTTCCAATGCTAGGGCGGTGCTCGCTAATTTGGGACACCTGTGGCGACAGAGAGGTATCTCTCTGAAGCATAAGGATGGCATTTATCAGAAAAGAGTGAGGGCTGTGTTACTTTACGGTAGCGAAACTTGGCGGCGCAATGTAGAAGACATGAACCGTCTTCAGGTGTTTGACCACCGATGTTTGCGCTGAGTGGCTCATATTGGGTGAAACCAACGAGTAAGCAGCGAGGATGTTAAGAATCGGGTGTTTGGAATTGATTGCCAAACGAGTTCTTTTGTTCATTGCTTACGGTTGCATAGACTTAGATTGCTAAGTGATGTATTGAGGATGCCAACTAGTCGCCTGCGACAGGGTGCACTGTTTGCCGACGCTGTGGCCGACTGGCGCAAGCTGTGAGGTGCACAGAGTATGGTCCGGCGTGGAGAAATGAAATCTTTCACGAAAGGGTTGATCACTGTAGATCGGGTTTGTCTCCCGGGCTGCTGCCCTCGAGACTCACAGGGTCTGTGGCTGGAGACGTTCGATGAGATGACAGGTAACCGCGCTCAGTGGCGTGAATGCTGTTTGACCGAGTTGTCTGTGAGGTGATTGTATTTAATGCACTCTCGTCCCCTTCTTTTTCCCTCCTCTCTCCCTACGCAGGGTTGCTTTTCTCTTCATATCTGTGTGGCAGTTAAGCATCTTTGGTTCACACTGATGTATTTCTGTCTGTGATGATGATGTTGATGGCGTGTTGACCAGTGCGCCATTGACCTAAAATTAGGCACGTTTGAATAATCATATGTGAACACTCAGCCACTTTCGCTTTTGAGTAATGGTGTGATTGCTTCGAGAAGAGAAACTGTAACTATCCTGTTAACTCCACCTGATGATTCCTTGACCAGGACTTCTCTTCTGTTTGAAATCACAGAAGTCATTAACTTGTTATGCGATATTTCGTTTTTTACTGAACAGTTGACACGATAGTTGCGGTGCCTCATCTCGAGGCGATCGAGCAACATGATTACTGCTCACATGCGAAAGTGGTTGAGCGTTCACATGTGATGATTCAGTCTTGCCCAATGTGAGGTCAATGGCGCAGTGGTCAGCACGTTTGTTTTATGAAAGCATGGCCGGTGTTCTAGTCCCGGCCGTGAAAAGCGTACTCATTAGTGGCGAGCTTTAACTAGAGTGAAACTCGGGTCTAGTGCTACTTTTCGAAGGGGACCGACTGGGAAATCCATGGGAATACAACAGCTATGAACACTTGTGGATTATGTTCATTCAGTGTGAAAAATGAGATTCCCCAGTTAGGATCTGTTCCTGTTTCCTTGTTGTAGCGATGTGTATGATGAAGTTTACATTGTGATGTGATTTTGCTATTGAAAAGCTTGTTTTCGTTTAACGACGCAACAAGTAGCATTGTTGATTATCCGTTTATATGAGTTTGAACGGAATAATTTATGCGATCCTACATAAGCAGTTTACAATGAAACCACTATCAGTAGTTAGAGAAAATGTCAAAGCGATCAAGTGATGGGGCGCTCACGAGCCGTAAAAGCCTTTACGCTGGAGAAGGCTGGGAGGTGTTCACCTTCAGTCTGGTGTCAGTTTCCAGTTTCCAGCTTGTACTTCATGAAATGCCTGCTTCCACCTAAGCTACAACGTTATATGCGGCCAACTACTGTCAGGCCATCCCACCCTTCAGAAACAACTACTGAAACTAGACTGGAACCCGCGACCAGTTTGTAGTTGACCGTTAGTACCATTGAGGTATCACGAACTTCGGTTGGGCGACCGCACCATACTTTTTACCGTTGGTTAGAAAAGCTCCTAAATATATGTTACAGTCAGTTACGCGGCTGATTATTGAGATACTTTTCCCCCAACTTGTTTATCCCGCTTACTTCCTTGGAAGTCAGCGGCTTTTTGGGTCACAGTATCCTTGAACACTTCTCAAGGCTGGACATGCGTTAATGTGTATATGTCCAACTTGAAAAGACAAACACAGAATAAAAATGCAGAACAAAAGGTGTTGCAGCGCAGAAGTGACTATATGCGTATTTTATGCAGACAATCAATACAAACAAGTTTACATTGTGACCGAAGAATTAACTCAAAATTTGAGGGCACAGTACGCCTACAGTGCTGAATTCAAGAAGTACGGTAGGAAGTCATCGTAATGCGCGTTTCTGTACGCACACGCATATAAGCATGTATTTCACACACTAAACTTTAGAAACTGACACTGGGTGCCGAGATCATGGGTTTTACTTTAATACCAGACTGTCTCATACTATCGTAAAATGTATGACGTGTACCTTATTGTCTACAATACTTATGCACTTGATAGGTCTACATCGATGAGTTCAACCGCCCCGGTTCAACCAAGTTCATCTTTATGCTGTCTACTCGAGCTGGTGGATTGGGCATCAACCTGGCTACCGCAGATGTGGTGATCATCTTCGATTCAGATTGGAACCCTCAGGTCGATCTGCAGGCTATGGATCGCGCTCACCGTATTGGCCAGACCAAGACAGTGCGTGTGTTTCGGCTGATCACTGAGAACACTGTTGAGGAGCGCATCATAATGCGGGCTGAGATGAAGTTGCGGCTGGACAACTTGGTCATTCAACAAGGTGAGCGGTGAGCTAATTCGAAGAGTCGTACAGACAGCAGATAAATAACCTCTTCAGCTCCTCTTCAAACAAAGGCGCGGTCGTAACACTTTAGTGTATGGTGTCTCATGGATGCGTTGTCCAGGGTTAACTTGCGCTTCATCCAGAAGCGTGATATTCCTACGTCGACCCGTTCAGATCAGAGTGTACCGTACTTGTGATCTCGGATCTATTTACGTAATGATTTATGTGAACCTAAAGGTGGTCCGCAGAACACGCCACCACTTTTAACCACCAGTACTGTTCAGTAGTTAGGCCATCCACAATACGTTCGCTGCCATGTGGCCTATCGGGCTACTCATGCCTAGAAATACGTGTTTGATGTTGACGGATTCAAATCCTATACATAACACTGGAAGACCCTGTTGCTCATTCTTTTTCAATGCCAAAAATTTGTGGTTTGCATTGTGTCGAGAAAATCGTCCAACTCCCCGTCTGCCCTCATAGACAGCCGTTCGTAGCACCTTGCACCTCTCGGCGATAGCACACATATATTGGGTATGCTTTATTTCCCTGCTGTGGAATTTATCAACCCAAGATTGGCCTCCTCTGCTAGTATCCTTGTTGCTGACCTGGTGGAATTAGTTCTCATTTGGGACCACCTGGACAGTTGCATAATTTTTGAAAATAAAGTTTGGCATAAGTTTCGTCGAAGTGACCAATGCTATAGTTTAAAATGCCGTTAGGATACTTCACTCATGATGGTAAAAAGAGGAAGATCGTCGTACTTCTCTTTCGTGCATGTAAATTATTTGTGAGCGCAGTGTCATTATGCGTTTGCGACGCTTAACTGTTTGGCATAGGTAAGTAACTACCGATGCCTGCATTAAAACGCGCGTACGAGGTAAGAAGCGGTTGGTTGCACTAAAGTCTAAGCATTTTTAGCCACTCTGTCTTTAAGGACTCGTAAACTTATGTGGTTGGCCCACGTACTACGTTTGTTAACCAAACGTGTGCCACACCAAGAACTCGGCGGACGTTCCAACCAAAAGCTGATGACTTGACGGAAAAACTTGTTGGTTGAAAGCGTTTGGAGATCTCGCAACTAATGGGGTCCGTTGGCATGAATATTAGTGTTGTTTGCCCTAACGATGTTAAACATGCCTCTTGGTCTTATACCTTCGGGTTTACACTGCGTACGTGGTGTGTGAGTGGAACCACAAGTGATACAGTGCAAGCCACTTGTGATGGTGGTTGAACGCAGACTTCTCCTGGCTTCGGTCACTCTGTTGGGTTAATCCGAAACGGATGCCACCAACATGTATATGTTAAGTTAAGGCTACTAATGGGATGGTAGAAGCCACATGGAGGTTGTCTCGTGGATGCCATTGTGTTTTGTTTAGCTTATTTTACAGGTGTAGGCATCTTGTTGGGGTTTGGGTATGGCATTTTTGTGTACTAGTCCTCATTCCCCTTTTTGTTAACTGGTTTTTTTTCCTTAGCCATATGACAGTTGAGTATTGCTGTCAGTCATTTTCGATGGTGATGATGCATACATACGTCCCTTTTCGCTATCCAACTGAAGTACCTGGCCCGCTCATAAGCCGTTCATCCTGAACAGTCCTCCTAAGACAGTGAGTTGTTTTTGCTACTTGGACTGCACTATCTCGTCGGCTTGTACTATTGCTGATGTGATTTCGCCCGGAATAACGAAAGCACACATTGCATTTGTTAGTCATCACTCTTGGTGCCAGAGGGACGCCAGGTTTCCTGTTGGGAGGGCGTTGAGCAATGCCTTTGTGTCGGGTATGAACTGCGTGAGTTGGGACTCACTTTCATCGGCTGGTAACACTTCTGCTACTAGTCACTCAAAGATTTCTGATACCTGTTGTCAGCCATGGCTCTGAGTCGTAGTCAAAGCTAATTACGGTGGAGAATTTCTGCTCTTTCTGGTGGTTGGGACCAGTGGTGATGTTGTTCGTAGCACGGGTTGATGATTTTGATGTTGGTGTGTTTTCCGAGCTTGACGCTTAGGTTGCAAACGTTTCATCACCACGCGAGATGACATCATCGGTGCGTAAGTATTTCAGTGTATAGTTTTGAGCGTGGAGTTTGGTGAAGTTCGATGGGTGCCTGCTTTTGCATAGCAGAGTGAGTTGGCCTTCTGATCTGAATTATAGTTGGTCGCCTTCTGTTGTAGGCCTGGTCAAAGGTAAAAAACAACTGAAAGCGACCAACCAGAATTCAGTTCAGAAGGCCAGCTCACTCTGCTATATAACAGCAGGCATTCACCGACCTTCTCCAAACTCTACGCTCAAACGTATACGCCGAAACACTTACGCAACGATAACGTCACCTCGCTTGGTGATGGAACGTTGGTGATGAGATGCCAATTTCTTCGAACATACCAATGTCAATTTCTACTATTGCTTGTTACACGCCTTTTTTTAAAATAAATTTCACTCTGCTTTTTCTGTGCCCAGTGCCATTTTGTTTACACCTGTGGACAATACATAGTTGAACTTCGGAGGCATCGCCGGCTATCGGTTCTGGTTTATCGTCACTGTCACTGACTGTGACAATATGTGAGAAGTGTGGAAACCTCATTAGACCCTCCAGGTTAAAAAATCTAACTTCGCGAATGCTAAAGGTACACATTATATCCTGAATTACAGTATATTAGGCACTTATTCCTGCAAAATGTACTTTATTTTATTTTGTGCAGTTTGGAGCACCAAGTTATGCTAACCAGTTTCAGAACAAGAAGAATACAGGTGTTGTGATATGTCAACCCTTATTTTATTCTCAGTAGTCGGAAACATTTTACGCACAGGTTATATACAATCTGACTCATAGAAGCAAACAGTGAATGAACATGTGTACGACCACACATAGTACTAGGTATTTGAAATCACGGCAACCCGATGGATTGCTTTAACCAACGCCAGCTGGTGAGTTCGGATCAGCATAGTCTTTCCAAAGGTCGATAATTCCGAACGCCATTTGTACAAAAGTACCCTGAATGAATTGAAGGGGTGAAACTATTGGTAATCAGTGAGTAGAATTTCGAGCAGCAAGCTCACCACCCTAAGAATGCTGTGGCATAAATTGCTTCAACCACCACTGTGTTGGATGTTTACAATGCTCTGCGGTGTCCGCTCCCGACCCGGTTCTCCACAATCGGTTTCGTCCTCGGTCGGGCTCATCCGGTGGAGGTAGTGTGAATGGGGTGTCGAACCGGTAACCTCTCGCGATACAAACCAAAGCTCATCCGCTCGACCACCAGTTCTACGCACATCGCTTTTGACGAGGGATTTTGTATGTAATCGAGTGGTAACTAGTTTTTCATTCCTCCACTTGGTGTGAGTATCAAGAAACTTCATATGCACCATTTCGAGTCCTTGTGGCCCTAGCGAGTACCAACTGAGAATCCGAAGTGGACTCTGTCTATCCACATTAAGGGATGGAAGGTAAGATGCAACTCATTTATCTTTTGGGATGTGTTCTACTATTCACTGGGATAGGTATAGACCTACCATATCTGTGTGTACGTCACTGAAACCACAGGTAAATCGGTACACAACTTGCAAGACAGAGTGGTTAAATGAACTACGTTCAGGATTACATGAAACAGCTCCCTTGATAGTTCAAAGCAGGCGCAATCGAGGTAGGTCAGGCCTTAATCTAGACTCGATGTTTCTCTGAGTGATCGTCTTTTGACTACAAAGGTGGAACTACACCTTTACTTTCGGAAGATTGAATTGATCTGTTAACCTTGTGAGCTTCGATGTGTTTTCCAGGATAGCTATTTACTAATAAATCTTTTTGTAGCCTCCGAAGCTTGTCCGAGGTGAATGTATGCCTGATTCCGTGAAATAGGGTTTCCATCGAACCCCGATTCTCCATAATCAGATCTAGTTGAGGGAATTGAAGGTAGTGATGGTTCTATTGTTTTTTGCTCTAGGGTGGACATAGTAGAATACGACCAGCAACGTGCCTAGTGATAAGCATACCTTAAATAGATAACCTACAATGGAATTTAATTTCATGAAATAAAAATAAGTTTGGCGGGTATGTTTAAAAGGCTTAAAAAAACTCAAAGTAACTTGTGTTTGTGAACCGTCCACATACCGGTTGTGTAGTACAACATTGACGAATTTTTCTCGACCCAACGTCCAATCGTTTCTGAGCCGTTGGCTAGTATCGGACTTTACGGATTGCCCATGGCCACACCCTCTGTCATCATATGCAGGTGTCTTAAAAAGTACCACACTGTTTTCCGTACGGAATAAAATGAAATCCTTGATTCTTTTGTATACAACACTCACGTCACAGTGCTGGATAAAAAAATGCAATGGGAGTTTATCCAATTACAAGGTCAACGTCAGTGGGATGTTCGGCTAAGGAACCCGCTGATACATGCTCTTGAGAGAATCTTTTAGGCTTAGTTAAGATATTTTATGGAGTGAATCTGAAATGCTCGCTTGCCAACAGGCAACCTTCTGATAAGCTGAACTAATGCAGAGTGGTGCTGTATACTTGTGTGTTCAAAGTCGTACCCGTACCAAAAAAATTGCTTTCCTCACCTACTGTTATGTGTGTTTGTTGCTATGCTTTGGACCTCCTGTTCACACGTACAGTACTTCCTGCAAATAGTGGCCGGGCAACAAAATCCGGAATCCCAGCCAAAGGACATAACGTAATTAGCAGTCATGGCCGAAGCCCAGACCAACGAACAGGCCTGCTAACCTAATCGGGTGACGAAACGGGCAGCCAGATTAGTGTTTTGCCCACCACGATTCACGATCGATAAAGCCTGGCTGCTCACACGTACGTTTCAGCGCTTGACACGCAACACTGAACTGGGAACCAGGATGAATGCAAAATGGACGAAGTGGAAATACACTGTCTCCAGCTCATTGTATTATCCTGATAATTTCTTTTTACCAAACGTTGTATGATAAAAGGCTGTATTCAGAAACGAAACAGGTGTACGCGTACACGACTGATGGCTGTTTAGATTCGGTAATTTCATTTCACAAAAGGCGCGTCGGACTTGTAGGCCCTCGGGTGATAAGTTCTTTCGTTCTGTCTGCCTGTCTATCTGTATGACTGATTGACCTGCTGACTTTTCGTATGGTAAGTTATGTTGGATCCCACTTTTCTCGGCCCATTTTGCCGGAGAGGAGTTGCGCACGGCGTGATCTGGGCGAATTATTATGGTGGAAGCAGTCCACGCTCTTGGGATGCAAGTAAGAAAACGATGCGACGGTAATCTGACAATTGAGTGGCGTAATGAACCGATTTTTATTTATATATGGCTCGTGGTGAAAATTTGAAGGAGACCACCAAGGGATTTACAATACAAAGCATGTGGGTGTGTAACCGGTAATCTATGAATCAGTTCAAAAACTGATGAAAATGTTACTTTCAACATGTAGTGCTCATGATTTGTAAAAAAGCTACCTATACCTGGGCCCGATTTTTACTCTAGGGATTATTCATACGCAGCGTGTGGACGTTGCTGGATACCATTATCTAGAACTGGCTATATGTCCTTGATGTACGCTTGTTGATTCTGTTTTCTGCATTTTTCCTAGACTCGTTTTCACACACTATGCCACAAGTATTCGACCCCTATGCCCAACGTTTTTCTTAACATATTGTGTCAGACTAACGCGTGGCTGAATAGTAGTACATTAGTGCATCAATTTATCCAATCTATACTATCTCACTCATGAGCAAAAACGATACCATACTGAGACACTTGTCTACGGTATATGTGAATCTGTCATTCACCGCTAGAAATGTCCTGTTCTACTGAACTCGTTGCATTCGTGAGCTGAAAGACGGACGCTCTTTCGTGTACTGTTTCTTTACACGCCGCAGAACATCACTAGCAGAACAGTTATCTGCTGAGGGGTGTGGCTAACCACTCTACGGTGCAGGTCATGAGCACTACAGGTTAGCAGGCCTGTTCGTTGGTCTGGGTTCCGGTCCAAATAGGAGAAATTCGCATGTTCAGACTTGTCACGCACACCCAAGCCACGACTGCTAATTAGGATAAATCCTTTGGTTCGGATCCCGGATTTTGTTGCCGGGCCTCTGCATTTGGAGCGTATTGTGCTTGTTCTCTTTGTCATCTTTTCTTTGCATATTGCTGAGTTATTACTGGATCCGCGTCTCACTTTCGTGTGATGCAACCAACAGTTTTTTTGGCTTACTGCCATTAACGGTATTTTTGCCGACTGGTTTCATCGGGATACATTGAGTTTTATGTGTGTCCGTGCAACAACACTATCTATGGTTGTCTCGCAGTTTACTTTTCTAACAGTTATTGGCCGATTTTAGCAGTTTTGTCCAATTCGAACTTTTATTGTTTCCGAAACGGCGTTCGTTTTATTAACGTGGTTGTTTTTGTTGAGAGTGGTGATACCGGATCTTCCCGTTGACTCTAAAAATATGGGGCGTTGATGTTTTACTGAGTGAATGCTGTTGGGCTGTCATGTTGTTATCAGTTGAATTGACTTATTCCGTGTAGTTAACTGAATTTCGTTCAATCACCGTTGATCACCTTGAGTGGCACGTTAAATACTTCGATGTCCCATCCCAACGAGTGATTCAGCACGCAGGGGTGGACACTCAATCTGCCTACTCATTGTTTGTTGCAACAGTATTCGCGTTATTATGTAATGGGCCTCTAACCGACCGGTTCATGTTGTAACGTGAGCCTCCTCGATGCGTCGTGAGTTTCTCTGTCACATGTTTCGTAGTGGGTTACCCAGTCTGTCTTCTGTTGGTTTGGTGGGCTTGGTTTGCATGGTTTCCTTATGTGTACGAGTGGTACCAAGGTCTGGGTTCATAAATTTTGACTGACTCTAGATCACTGAACCAAAAGGTGACGTTCTTAGCGAGATGGCGGTGCTTCCGAAGTTTGAATGTGTTACGTATGCCGTTGTTGTGCCTTGGTATTTATCAGTTTACACCGCTGATCTGATTCGTTTCCGGATCAGCACTCACAGTTCAATCGCTGACTCCTCATTCCCCCGCTGTCTGTGACATTGCTTACCATAGGCCGCTTGGTTGAACAGAAGTCAAACCAACTGCAAAAGGGTGACGTTCTGGAGATGATCAAATATGGCGCGAACTACATTTTCCGTAGCAAGGACAGTGATCTCAAAGACGAGGACATTGATATCATTCTGGCGCGAGGTGAACAGCGCACAGCCGAGATGAACGAAAAATTAGCCACTTTGGGCGAGTCTAACTTAAGGGCGCTCAAGTTCGACACACCAGAAGAGAGTGGGGCTGCATTCTCGGCTTACTATTTCGAAGGAGAAGATTATCGTGAAAAACACCAGAAGGGTTCTGGCCTCGAAGTACGTTATTTGTTTGCAATCGTATTGCTCTCTATTTCAATCGCCTACTTTCAAAAGTAAAGTAGTAAACGTTACCACAAAACTTTACAACACTGTTCACGAAGCCGTTCTTTGGACCAAGTCAGTCTACACATGTGATCATTTTTTAACAATTGTTCAGTCCTATAAAGTCCAGAGTTGCACTCATAACTGAGTCGCTTATTACATGGGGAATTACATTATGAACTTCTGAAAACGATTTTTCGAAAGACAAGTGTTGTGCTTTTGAGAATGTGACTAGTAATTGTCTAGCTAATAATTGTAAATTGTTGAAACCGAAGACGGATGATGTACAGCCTGGCTTCTCAAGTTTATTTTCTGATCCATGGGGTTATTGAACTAAGACCTCATGCTGTGTCTCATAACGTTGTTTAACTGAATTGTTACGCAAGTGCCGCTAGCAA
This sequence comes from Paragonimus westermani, assembly GCA_008508345.1. Taxonomy (NCBI): domain Eukaryota; kingdom Metazoa; phylum Platyhelminthes; class Trematoda; order Plagiorchiida; family Troglotrematidae; genus Paragonimus; species Paragonimus westermani. Next base: position 103,637 of record QNGE01000233.1, on the reverse strand, counting down.
AGCGAGACAGTGGGAACCGTAATGGATCCGTTTCATTTGGAACTCACTTGTTTGTTCGACTTTAGACGTAGGGCTTCAATAAGTTAAGTTTCCCCCGTTTGCCCCTTCCATCTCAAAACTACTACTCTCCATCCGTGGTTTTTCAGTAGTTAAATATCTTTGTTAGCCACTGGTATGTTACTGTAAATGTATTGTATGTATTCCTGTTCCTTTCTCAGTGCAGTCATAATTGATGGTTTGTGATTTGAATGTCATTGGATACCATTTCGTTACTGTTTAAAGTTGGCAAGAATGGAGGCGCTGTTTCAGCTGGGGTGGAAAGTGCTGTTCCACACGGCACACTTCCGCTAGCTGTATCTCATGAACTCCGTTTGACTCCATATTGACTAGCAATTCAGGCCAGGTCAATTGATCTTCAGAATCTTAGACGATGCGTGCATTCTTTCCCGGTGCTGTCCGTTACTATGGCCCTCCGTCTGCACCTGTAAGCTTTACAGCATCATCTGTGCCTCAGCTCAACTTGATAGTCGATTGGTTAGACCCAAGCTGATTTTTTCTGATGACCACTTACGCACACTTTCGGTATCGTTCTGTCTCTGTGTTTTGGAAGTCCTCGTACACCACCGATGCCCTGGAAACTTGGTTTATAACCAAGAAAAGGTCATCTGCGTCAGTGAGTGAAGTTAATGAATTTTCCCTAAAATTTGTAGACCGAAACTGGAAATCGGGGTTGAATGGACGCAAACTCACAAATTCAGCATCATGTCCTTCAGCTGCACCCTGCTGTCCACAAAATCCAGTTTTGACCGAAACGGTCTTCTTATTCGTGTCCTAATTTTGACAGTATCCAAATAGTTCTTGTTCACGGATGTAAGTTAAAGTACGTCTGCCACACTTATTATAGATGGCATTTGTGGTGTGTTCCGTCAGTCAGTGGTGAATCTGTGGGCTTCTCGTGCTCATCCGTTCTATATGATACCTAGATGCCATGCGTCTGAATTGCTTTGAACAGTCTTAACATAACTTGATGTAATCCGTAACGTCACTCCCTTAGTGATCGTTTTCCAAAAAAATCATCTGTTCCTGTATCGCAATTCGCCTTTAGGGTTGGATCGAACCACCCAAACGTGAACGCAAAGCCAATTACGCCGTAGATGCCTACTTCCGTGAGGCATTGCGAGTTTCCGAACCCAAAGCACCGAAACCCCCGCGACCACCCAAACAGCCAAATGTGCAAGATTTTCAGTTTTTCCCTCCTCGTTTGTTCGAGTTGTTGGACAAAGAAATCTATGCATTCCGGTAGGCTCACGATCATTCCGTCATTACTCGTGTGTAGTTGGATTTTGGTTGTACTGTTCACTTGAGTTCGTCTACCTGTATTCATTTATTTGGGTAGAATTGTTGGTTACTCGTCGTTCTGTTTACAGCTTACCATAACTAAGGATACAGAAACGCTTACGAACTTCAGCTAGTCTTTGTTTGCCCTGAGTCGGAGTATTTATTCATCGTTCCGAGGTCAGTATGCCACCGTTTTCCCAGAATATTTTGCTCGGACTGTGAAGACGAATGCAGACTGCAAGTAAACACCGCTTGTCGGGCATGTCCTATTTATCGAGGTCGTAATCTTCACAGTACGTTGTACCCCCTATGTCTGTAATAAAAACATCCCCTTTAATGTTTGTTATCCTCCCGAATTGTCTCCTGTTCACCTTCATACACAGTTGTGAAGAGTTTGAACAACCGAGCTGATCTCTATAGTACACGCCTCATTTTCAGGTTAGGGCGGCCTCTCTTCTACCTTTTCAATAGTCAGTTTAATAAAGTGGGTCACTACTTATCCCAATACAATAGTGCTGAGTAGTCGTTTGCAAGCGTGGCAGCCATCCGTTACCCTAGTTAACCTTCATTATCTGCGACCTTAGAAGGACGCGCGATTGTCGATTATCCGTTTGCACCCGGTTTGTGAACAGACACTGTGGTTGACTATTGTCCTCCTCACTAATTAGCTACTCTTGCTTCAACAACGCTGCTATTCACCAGTACGTATTTCAAAAATCCTTAGACACGTGATCATTTGGTTAAATTGCAAAGTTGCACAACCTTCGACGTGAATCCACGCGTTCCGTGTGTCAGTGTAGCTTTTGTCAAGGTTGCCAGCGACTGGATAAGACTTCGAACTGGTCTGGTAGCGAGGCGGTCACAGTTTATTTCTGCCTGGACTGCTCTGTATTGAAAAGTCGGTAGACGGTATCTGTCTGGTTGGAAAATTTGTGTTTACTTAATTCGTGATATCAGCTGTTAATATACAGAAGTCATTGGCACACCTACACGGTTTCTAGCTCATCTGATTGGGTTTTTATCAATTTTCCTTGTGAATTCTCCTCGTCATAGTTGATATGAATGGTGGCTTGATCACAGCGCCACCTGATCAAACTCAGTGCTGGGCATGTTTTTACATTTATTTATTTGAGTCGATTTACCTTACTTCGTTCATCTGTCCACAATAAAAACCCGAAGACCCATTTCCTGATTTCCACGTTTGAGCTTTCGTCCTGAACGAGGATACACGTCAGATTTATTTTCTTTCGGATTTGCAGAACAGTGTTGTGTGTGCCACCAGTCAGTAATCGTTGTACTTCCTGGCTTCACAAAGGTGTGTTCTAATCGGTTGACTAAGCAGCACTTTCGAAGATTCTTAGATACAGTTCTAATATGTTCATAAATTTTGGTGAATGTGCCATGAATAATGGGAACGTAGAAGTTAAAATTCATGTTCGCAGTTCTAAGGCTAGAATGTCTTTAAGCAGTTTGTTCTCTTTAGACTTGAAGCTTTTATGTCTTAGACTACAGTTTTGCTATTTGAACGCTGCAGGTTGAGGATGTTAGAGTTGCAGAAGCACTGGTCCATCGATTTTTGCCATTAATCACCATACAACAAGTGATCAAGTTGGAAGACATAACTTCGGCAGCAAGGATTAAACAAACGTTCACTCAGTTCTACCGTTTACTGCATCGCGCGCTTTCTACTGTGGCCCCAACTCGCTAGCATAAGACACATGAGGATCGTTCGATGGTTTAGCTGAGACAAATGAATTTAGTCACTATTACGTTAGGGGCTGTAGGTCTTGTTCCTATCTCACATCTTAGGCCTGGTGACCAATCTGGCGCCTTATTGAGGACATTAGGAAAGATGATGACTATTCGGATTCCGCGGCGTGATTACTATCAATCGAGTGAGTTGTCTGTGCAGCAAGGGAACAGTATAGCAGAACCATTTAAAAACTGTCTTGTAGCTGCCGTTTGTTGCTTGGTTGTTTCTTTAGAAAATCTGGTCACCGTTTTACCGATCGTTTGAGTTTAGGCATAGAAGTTTCAAGATTCAGGTCTCATTTCTCTCCTTTCTCTTTCAACCGGGTCTCTTTTTGGTTCCGTGATTGTGTGGTACTCAAGCCTTAGTGTCATCCATCGCTGTATTTCTGTCGTTAATACCGTGCTGAGGATTGTTAAGCTGAAAGATAAATTCAGAGGACCTGCTTGAATCAGAACGGTAACTCATAGTGTTTTGCTCGGGCGGCTAACTAGAGTGGAATTTTTGCCTCCGGGATACCCTCCACTCATTTGGTTTACCCGCGCTGACAAATAATTGTTGGAAACCTGGACCATGGGGCAAGAGTAGACATGATTTTAATCATTTAGATCGTCTAACCATGGTCGTACCCGCTAGTGCGGCGTATGTGCACAAAATAAATGGACAAGTTTTCTCCCAGTGCTCATCTGGCGTTCTTACGTGCACACTTTGCATTGCTAGATAACGCGGATGGTCTGCGTCATCTAGCATTGATTAGTTTGCTCGGATTTGACTCAAAAGGCACTCACTCGCGTTGTCGATCGTCTACACTTCTAAGTTAGTGCATTTGCTTCCCGACTTCGTCCGCCTGGGTGGCCTCTCCGACGTAACATCCATTCTTCAACTAATCTTTTTCCACACAGACCCGTCGTGTTTGTCTCCTGTTCTCCCGGCTGGACACCATAACAACGATATGAATCCGCCTTCATAAACACAATGTTTTCTGGATGGATAGTGGTAGTACGTGCTGTCACAGCGGGTCTTTGTAGATCAAATAATTGACAGTGTAATCTCATTGCCTACACAACAGCTCGGACAAAACCACCGTTACCTTTCACTAGGAATGTCCGTAGAATCGTGGTGTCGCCAGCTTCTGAACCTCTATACGTGTATTGTTCAATCGAACTTCTTGTAGTGACCGTCTCATCGAGCCTGTACTTTGGCGCGGTGTGACGATTTATACATCTCGATGGCCTATTGAGCTAAGCTGGACAGCGTGTGAATCACACCGACAGAGTTACTCATGTTGAGCAGGCCAATATAGAGAGGTGTGACGAAACTTAAACTGATGGTTTTCGGGGTTGAGGGTTGAAGGATAGTTTGCATCTTTTTTCTGGGAAAAGAACTAGTTGTACTACACTGTCATCCTCTTGCAGTATAGGCTTTTGAGCCAGACTCCGGTTGCAAGCCGTAACTGTTCCCCCGTTTAGGTCTGGACATTCTAACAATTTTCCAGTCGGCACACTGGCATGACTATTCAAACCAACAATAATTCTGCTAATGAAATCGTGACTAATCCGTCTGCCTTCCGTATCCCAATCAGTCAGCGTGTGATAGTCGCTTCTGTAACTTAATCCCTTGTAACACGAACCCGGATAATTGATACGAACAGTGAAGGAATAACGCCAGTAGAATCCGTCCAATGCATGACTCGCCTGTACGAGCTGTTTTCTTGTTAAATATGACAACCGTTGACTATACCTTCCTGTTTACATCAGGTGAGTTTGTCTTGTGGAAATGGACTTTTCCGATACTTTGAATTTGCAATCTTTAAGTCACATCCGCAGTGTACGCCAATTCTGAACGTTACCTTGGGTCATTTAGTGTAGCATGTTGCTTCAAAAGTAAGAAATACGGGCAACAATACTGTAGTATAGTCTCATATGTGAGTACTACGAGGTGCCGGTTATCTATTTTTGGGAAGCACAACGTCTGCACTCTCGTGTTTAACCGTGTTAATATCGGCCTGCGTATTCCGTATCGTTTCTGTTAGTATTTACAAAATTGTACTTGATAGTGTGCTTCTCAATGGATGACCGTCTGTAATTGTGCTTTCCATGTTCACCTTTTGAGGAGCTTAATTCGTGTACGGTGGCGGCACCACATGAGTAATGAACAGTTTTGGGAACAGATAGCCTTCTGTCGTATGTTGTCTAATCTCTTTTTCACACCTCCTGGCTGTGGACACCGTTAATCGCATTTCTTCCAAAACTAAGATGAATTCAACAAACCACAGCTTTGATGTCAAGCTTACGTGAGGTGTAAAGTAAACAATGAATCTTGTTCGATATTATTTTACATCTTACCACAGACCTTTTTTCTTTCGCTTCAACCCCTAATCCTTTTCTGTCAACCGTGCTTGCTCTCTGATACTGATTTTCTCGTCAATCTGTTCTCAGGTTCGTGTAACAATATTACTGATAATAATTTCATCCGTAAAGGACGTACACGTGCTGTCGTTTATTCCTTGTGTGCAGGAAGAGCATAGGCTACAAAGTTCCTCGGAACCCTGATGCTGGTCCGGATGCAGAAAGGGAACGTTTGGAAGAGCAAATGCGCATCGATGAGGCTGAACCGCTGAATGAAGATGAGTTGATGGAGAAAGAATTGCTTCTTTCACAGGTATTCACACCGGCATTTTACTAGTTTGTCCTGTTGTCGGCTTGTTTCATGGTTAACCGTTTGATTTGGAGTAAAACTAGATTGGTAACAAAATCTTGGTGGATTGTCGTTGCTTTGTTAATGTTTTGTCTAGTGTTGCGTCGTGGTTGCTTGCAAGGAAGTGTGATATTTGAATTTCCGATGTTAACGTGGATGAAGGCAATTTCAGACGTGGATACAGCGAACAGGAAAATATCTGTTAGAACATACTTTCATTTGTTCGATGGAGGATTCTAATGTGGATTTACAGTCCTGCAATCTGTGCACATCTGTTCATGCCATATGTCTGCATACGTACATTGCACAGTACAACAATGCCGTCTGCCGTTGTGGGTAGCTTACATGACTATTCATCCGCTCACCGTTTGCTGCTGTCACGTCGCCGATCTTACGTTTTAGGCACATACTTTGTATTATTTTCTATACACTCAATAAAAGCACACCTTCCATGCGTGTGTGCTTTGTGCTGTTCATTGTCCGGCGTTGGGCAACTCGCTTCTGTAACGTGGCGGCAAATCGAACATTTTGCTTTGTGATCCATCAGGTAAGTTTGGTTAGATTTCGTTGTTTTACTGTACTGATCTAGGACGATATAGTGCCCAGCGGCGGATAGAGCTAACAGTTCATAAAAATGGCCTACAGCATTTTTTAAAAAGTCCGAATTACCGTAGAAATGATTATCGTGCAGCCGGAGACATGAGGCTTGAAGAGAAAATGGATGAAAGTGAATCACTGCAAAAAGAGATGGTCTGCGGTATACAGCGGCTGCAACACTATATCTACTTACCGTTTCTTTGTGATTTATCCAGATGTCGATCAGAATAATTCTTAAAATCAGAATGTTTACCTAGCACTCTGTTCAATTGCTAGCAGAAAAGCACACAGCAGCAACTGTCATGATCTAGCCCATACAGTGGGATTTTCTTGATCAATGACGTCAAAAGGAGTTGGCAGGCTACCTTGATCCCAGTTGTCCTAATTTTTTCTAACACGTTTGTGAGCGCCCAAGTCGTATCGTTTATGAGAGCCATAGTCTTGAATGCATGTGCCAGGTGGAACATGTACTCAACGGTGCATGAAATAAAGCACTCCATTTTTGCCTTGAGGATTTCGTAAAGATGGACAGAGAAGTTTGGACATTCTCAGCGATTACGACGAATCATTGATCAGTTATCAGATTTTGTACGTTAGATTTTGCCCGTTTTAAGAAAAGAAAGACTTAGTGAAGAACATGGTGTTTCTCGACTCGATCTTGCTTGTTATAGAGAGGCCATTTTTTTTACAGGACTGTGTATAATCATTGATAAACAGATTGGGAATAACACAACGTGACGAGCAAGTTGTAATACTCTACGTTTCAACCACCTCGGGTGGCCTTCCTCAGGGGTGTTGAAATCGAAATGTGATTTCGATTACAACACTCCTGAGGAAGGCCACCCGAGGTGGTTGAAACGTAGAGTATTACAACTTGCTCGTACCGTTGTGTTATTCCCAATCTGTTTATCAATAACATGTTAAACACGACGCCCAAACTATTCAATTTCATTCGTACTATATTCGGTGCGAATATCTTACAACTGTGTATAATCACTCCATTTAGAAATATACTTTTCCATATCTATGCATCATTTGGCTTTTCAAGCAACACTCAGCCTGCCACTTTTCAATAATATTTGTCCGTTTACTGTAAAAGCTGAGTACTGTTGATGTGATAATAAGAGAGGTATTTTATTTGTCACATTAGCTAACCACGGGTGTCAAACGTTAAAGTGGAAAGTAGCGGAATAAACGTAAAATGGGTGAAAAAACGAGTATAAGAAACCCGAGAACTTGGTTGCTGAGTGTCATTCACCACGTTGTTTTGTAATGTTAGATAGCAACACCAGTCAGAAGTGCCCATAGATATTTAGATCCTAACCTGGGAGCCGGGCACGCATCATTCAGGCTTATTAATGAGATTCTTGAGAGATAAGGTGAACGTGCGGTTTTGTTTTGAGGTTCACCTCACGACAAGACGACGAACGTACTCCGTAAACCTTAGAACGGTAATTTTTCGCGAGCTAGTACCTGATATTAGTGTTTTCCTAAAACAGTGCTTAATGGAAGTACCATCCTCACAGCTGTGTAGGAAACAGCCGCATGGTGGTTCTTCTGAGAAAGGTAATCAAGTTTGGGTAATTCCGACACATCGTCCAGATATACTCTTATCAAGTAGTTCACAGGTGGCAGAGTTGATATTATTTCATTCTTGTTTCAAGGTCTTCTCTACTTGGGCCATTGAACTGTAGACTCCGTATGTCTGTAGAGCTAATTGCCTCTAGAAGCGCTCATGTGCGGTTGGAATCAGGACTGTACCCAGGCCACTGCAAAACACTAATATTTATATTCATTTATCTGATGGGTAAATTGCGCAAATTTCGTGATGGTGCCAGAATAATGATACTTAATAAGGAATTAAAAAATGGGGCATTGCCCGAAAAGCAGTGTCGACAGTTTAGCGGTTCGTTTAAACACTCAGTATGTGTCAGCTGCGTTCAATTATATCCTGTCACTAACGTGAATTCGGTCGACGTTTGTACTTTTTACGCAGCCCCGCTGTAATAATCGCTTTTGCCTATTGTTCGTCCTGTCGTTTCTAGTCCTTTGTATGAAATGTGTTCGTCCACCCGAAGTATGTTCTCATCGTATCTTCGTGTCATCAGTTATTTAGTTGTTTTTGTCAACCTTTGACGGTTGTTTAAAATGAACCATTGCATTCTTTTCTTCTCCTTGTATATTCTCGCAGGGCTTTACAAATTGGTCCAAGCGTGATTTCCATCAGTTTATCAAGGCGAACGAGAAGCATGGCCGGGATGACTTAGAAGCGATCTCACTAGACGTGGAGGGCAAGACTCCGGAAGAAGTAAAACGCTACGCTCGTGTGTTCTGGACACGATGTAACGAATTGCAAGATGTGGACAAACATATGGCCCAGGTATGCGACATCTTTCCGCCTTGATTTATAAAAAGCACTTGGTAAACCGGTTATTCGTCAACTACTTATATGGTCGACCATTAAAAATCGCCTTAAAATATGGAACTCATGGGTATCAGCTCGAGTCAGCAATTTGCGCTAAACATGTGAACATGGCTTTTTTCTACCCAATAAAACCGTAACATGTTCAGCCTTAGTAAAATGGTGGAGTGAAAACGGAACTGTGAACTTTCGAATTAAGTATTGTATGGACAAGTGGCCTTGTTATCTCGGTCGTTCAATAAGCAGAATGGTACACCTAAGTGAGGGCGTGCAGAAGACTGTCTGTGAGTCTCGTTATGCATGGGAACAAGAATAGGCCGGGCAAGAGGATGACTTTCCCTCCACGGTTTTATGGCAAAGTGCTTGTATGTTTCCTAGCGAAGTCCAATGATGACACTAGCAAAATCTATACGCAGAATATCTCTGCACCGGGCCAACCTCTTGAGATCAGGTGGTAAAGACGGTTATTTGAGATGATTTGGCATACCTTGATTTCCCTTTTATTAAAATCATTTACCGTGTCTGTGTATTGTTCATCCCCTGCCTCTAGCTGGTGCTTGTCTACACACACAAACATCCCCATTTCAGATTGAACGTGGTGAGGCTAAAATCCAACGACGGGCTGCTGTCAAACGTGCTTTGGATTTGAAAATGGCTCGCTATCGCGCCCCCTTCCATCAGTTACGTATCCAGTACGGAACGAATAAAGGAAAGAATTATGTTGAGGAGGAGGATCGGTTCCTCATTTGCATGTTGCACAAACTCGGTTTCGATAGGGACAACGTATACGACGATCTGCGATTGGCTGTTCGGCTGGCACCCCAGTTTCGATTTGATTGGTTTCTGCGCTCTCGTACAGCTATGGTAAGAATCCTGTGCTCATTGCTACTTACACGGCTGATATGCATGAATGTTGAGGCTGGGGATTGCGATTTTTGTGCATGTCTAATTACCGCGTTGTCATCCCTTCGTCTGGTTCAACGAACATGCTTTCCCGACACTTCAGCCGACTAACGTAAAGTAATTAGTGGGTGGATAATGGCTTGGCATGAGAACTTACAGACTAATTGCTGCTGCTCGCGGATATCTTCATGGTGTGGCTTTCGTGACTCATAGTCAGTGATCGTAGCTCATTGTCGTGAACGTTGCCATTAATACACTGGAACAGCTGTGAAATAGTGACTGAGTTTTCAAATATGCTCATTACAATAGTGCTAGTAAGGATGTATAGACTAGCGTGTTTTTTTAATTACTCTCCAAGTCAGTACAGTTATAAACAACTTGATAGAGTTGGATCGGGATATCGGTCGGGCTTATTACAGAGAAATCAGATAACTGGCCACTCGTTTGGCGATGGCTTGATTGGTCCTTTACATCACACCCGTCCATTAGCTTGACCATGCAAGCTGGTAAGCAGTCCAGAAGGTCTGTTGCTATGGCGGATATTGCACCTGAACAAACCGCTTTCGATGACGTTGTGTCAGGTCGAGCAACTTAATTCTGATGGTATAGAGTGTTCTCATTCGGACGACCTTTAATGGGTTACCTGGTATGCGATAGACCACCTATTGCTTACTTTCATCCAGATAACTGAGGATGGCACTGTTGACTGATTGTGTTTCACCGTGCCCCCACCAACGTGACTGGCTTTCTGGGATCCGTTTTGAAGATCATCTTGGTGTTTGACCAATATGACCTGATTTACGTTAACAGGCGAAAGAGCAGATACACAGATAAGATCTGAACCGTCCTTACTGCAAGACCGGAGAACGGTGGATGTGGCGAATTGGGTGCGAGGTTTATTTGCGGCATAGGTCCTGTTGGTTCCTTCGTTTGGTCTACTTGTTAGCCACTCTGCAGTATTGTGACCTTTAAGCGGCACTGGGATAAACACGGGCTTCTTTCTTCTACCTCGAACTTCATGGATGTGTGGCGTTCTGATCTTGTTGCTGTTGATAAATCGTTCCGAGAAGCTGTTATCGTGATGTGCGTTTCCTATAAATTCAAGCTAACTGTCCAAATTATCCGCTGAACAAACTCAACGTGACCTGTTAGCCAGGCAGCTCACTTGAATTTTTTGGTTTTATCCACGTATCCAGGATACTGATTGAACTGGTTGGTGGCGGGTTGAAGCATGATACGTTCAGGTTTTTTCACGGATCATGTTTATAATCACTAGGTTTGATTCATCATTACCTACTTTTTCTGTAACGAATAAAGAAATGCATTAAAGACTACACACGTGAACTGTGAACTTGGTTGCTTGTTTGCATAGTTTTGACATCCAAAAAAGTGTAGCATCACTGTTAACCGCTGCTGATGTTTTACTGGTGGTGGTGATACATGATAACTAATACTTTGTAGTGAGAGAGGGAGAGGATAGCTTGTATTTTAGGAAAGATTGGTGTTGTTGCATTTGTTGAACTTCCCGTGCCACAAATAAACGCTTTTTCTTCTACTTAGGAACTTCAACGCCGATGCAGCACTCTGATAACTTTGATCGAACGGGAAATGTGTGATATAGACGATCGCAGTAAGCAGCCCCGTGGAGTGAGTAACACTGCACATACTGGCGTCGCCGCTGGAGGCACCGGTGGTGCTGCTACTACTACTGTTACCACGGGTGGTGGTTGCGTTGGTCTTGGATCACAAGGAGGTGGACAGAAACGTAAAGCGTCTGCCGCTGTGCTGGCTCCTCCTTCTTTGGATAGTGCCTCAGTGGAGTCTGGCACTAATGGAAAGAAACGCAAAACTCTGACATGAGAGTGTCCGATTTTTCAGCCATTCTTCGGTTTAAGTTTAATCCTGTCTATTGTCCTTTACAGCCCAGACCGCATTTACTATGAACAACTTCTGGTATGTCCTATTTGTTGCCGGTCACGTTTTTCATCCCTCCTCATGGCACGTGCTCTTCTATCCTTTTTTTTACTGTTGTCCTACACAAGCAAATGTACTTATTTGAAGTACCACTCGTTCTTATGACCTACATGTTAACCGTCTACCAAATTGTTTAGAAATATAATCTTTTGCAGGTAGCCGCATTGGGTTTAAACGATGCAGATAGTCTAGTTATTGGTTCGTTTAAGAAGACAGAACTCCACAAATGGGCGTTAATGTAATTGTCGATTAAGTCTCGGAGTGTATCTAAAGGTCACCTCCCTGTTTTACAGACACACAGTATTACGGCATCTTCTCATCTAGATTTTCTCACCAATTGGCTTTGTCGAGTTTTGTAGGTTTTCACACATTTTCAAGTTATCGTTGCATACTACTTGGATACGTTAGTGAATAGTGAAGAACAATTCTGAAGTTACGGCAATTCGCATCACCCGGATGAATCGAGCGTCACTGATTACGATAGAAAACAGGCGTACAGTTTCCACGGAACTTTCAGACAAGATAGCTGCACCTGGATGGTTGCTGCTTGGACGAACCTCTGACATACTCATTGTACAAGCTCTCGTTTGTCTCAGGGTTAGTTCCTGTGATGAATCTTCTTAGTCTACAACCTGAGAATGTGCCTGATAGCTTTAAGCTAACTGTCTCAATTTTTTAACGAGTGAAAATTCATTCGGTTACAGATTTTATGGTTCAATGAGACGTTTGCAGTAAAACCCCAAAGGTGGCTCAAAACGTGTAGGTCTGATTAATCTCTTTGCATTCTCTCACGTGTAAAATAAGTGTGGGATTCGAAATTGAGATCAATACTGATATCCGCGTAACATTGTCCTACTCGTTACTGTAAAGGGACTAGATTGGACAAACGCATCGATACGAAGTCAACCATTGATTCGCAGAGGTCTACGGCCAATCGGTGTCGAAAACACGAACAGACTTGTAGGTCAGCGCGGGGACCAATCAGCACGGCACGGTGCTCCAGCATCGGATTTTGTTATAACAAGCACCGGAGTAAAATAAGTTGTTTACGTGCGTCACGCGTTGAAACAAACGAGCTACAAGCGGAGTCGAGCCGACCAATGAAAAAGAGAAAGCGTCAACACCAATTGTAATTCTTCATTTTACCGATGCGTCTAGTCTATAAAATAACCAATAGAAACTCAATAAACTGAGGTTTGCTTTGTACTACGAAGACTGACTTGCTTTCGTTCCGGAAGGTAGCGATTTTTAACATGGTGTCAGATGAGAAGAAAACTCCAGTTGACAGAAGGAACACTACGACAAACCCATTGACGATTGTTCCGCCCGAACCGCTGGATGTGAACAGCACGAACAGACTTGCGAACAACTGGTGTTTACGGAAAGAGAAGTACTGAGGTTTTCGCTTGTTGGTCAATCTTACAGAGACCAGTAAAGAATATCAGCTGGCTATGTTTCGACACGCAATCGGAGATGGCGGAAGACAAATTTTGGGAAAGTTAACCTTCGAGGACGGAGAGGATAACAAGGAACGGAACGTGATCTTTCGAAAAATGGAAGAATATTGTTTGGGACAAATAAACGAAACGTTTGAGCGCTTTCAGGTTTTTGAGAGGAATCGACAAGCTGGAGAAACGATAAATCAGTACGTTACCGTTTTGAAGAAACTGGCGAAATCGTGCAATTTCTGCAAGTGCACAGGAGAGACTCTCATCCGAGATAGAATAGTCATCGGTATTCAGAATTCCGTCATGACGAAGAGACTGTTGAACATCCCAAAGTTGACGCCAGCTCAGTGCATCGACATCTGCAACAGTGAAGAGGCAACGGAACAAAGAATGACATCTTTGAATGCAGACCACGGCCATGTATTAAACGCTATGGACAGGGACAAAGAACGATTCTTGATGAGTTCGTGCCAGTTCTGAGGTGGAAGACATCTTCGTCAGAAAGAAGTGTCTAGCTTTCGGAAAGACGTGCATGAAGTGCCAGAAAAGGAACCATTTCGCCAGACAGTGTAGTTCGCCTACGGTCAGTCGGACTGGCGAAGATGATAGTAAAGTGATGAACCGGCTCAACGGATCAAGAGGACAGAAAGGAATCTACGCAGAATTGCTCATAGAGGATACAAGAAAGAAATGCCAGTGGGACTCCGGTGCATCAGTCAATGTCATACCATCAGGCTGCGTCAAGGAGGCCAACATACGCGAATCGAATGCAAACCTGAAAATGTGGAATGGTGCAGCGACAGAGGTTACCGGAGTTGCGACACTGCCGGTCACGAATCTGAAGAATAGTAAGATTTATATGCTTGATTTTTTTGTGGTCGATCAGGTGTCAACGCCCATTTTAGGTGTTGATGCCATTCAGTTGATGGGTTTCATCACCGTTAATCGCGATGAATTTTTGCATAAATTAGCCGATTTAGATGTTCTTGAACAGTATTCGTGTGTTTTTTATTCGACTCTCGGTCACATGGCAGGCGTTGTTAGTTTATCGGTGGTTAGCGACGTCGTCCCTGTTGCGTTACCGGTTCGAGGTATTCCGTTGGCTATACGAAATAAGTGCAAAGCGGAATTAGACCGACTAATTCGAATTAACGTGATTGCTCCGGTAGAGGAGCCGACCGACGGGGTCGGTCAGATTGCTCTAACTTTAAGAAAGGCAGGTGACATCCGGTTGTGTATCGATCCCAAGCCACTGAATAAGGTACTTCGAAGAGAATATTACCGTCTACCAACCATCGATGACATCTTACCAGAATTGAGTCAAGCCCAATTTTTCTCAAAGGTAGACCTATCCTCAGATTTTTGGCAATTGGAACTGGACGAGCAGTCCAGTTACGTTACCACATTTGGAACTCCCTTTTGACGTTTTCGTTGGTTGCGTTTGTCTTTCGGACTGAAGGTTTCCAGCGAAATTGTTCAAAAACGGTTAATCCAGGCACTTGACAAACTGAAAGGAGTCACGTGTGTTGCAGATGACGTGCTAATTTTTGGAGAAACTTTGGAGGATCATGACAGAAACCTGGAGGAATTTCTGAAGCGCTGTATGGGTCGAGGAATTCGCCTGTCACGCAACAAAGTGGCTTTACGAGAAAAAGAAGTCACTTTTCACGGTCATTTGTTAACATCAAGCGGACTCAAGGTAGACCCCGAGAAGACAAAGGCTATAGTCAAATTGCCAGCTCCTGAAGATGTGAAAGCAGTATCCCGACTGAATGGTATGGTCAATTATCTGAGTCGGTTCCTTCCAAACCAATCTGATATGATGCATCCAATCCACATTTTGACCCATAAAGGAGTGCCATGGAAATGGGAGGAGGAACAGCAGACAGCATTCGATAAAATCAAACGAGTTATTACAGAGGCCCCTATCTTGAACCATTACAATTCAGCATTATCTCTGGTCATTCAATGTGATAGCAGTGAAGTTGGTCTGGGGACGGTATTATTACAAAACGGAAGACCAGTGGACTACCGAAGTGGGAGTCTTTCGCCTGCTGAGCTAAACTATGCGCCAATCGAGAAGGAAATGCTGGGTGTGATATTCGCTCTAGAACGTTTCAGCACTCATACGTTCGACAGGAAAACAATGGTACAAACCGACCACAAACCACTAGTTTCAACAGTGAAGAAACCGTTATCTGCTGCACCGCGAAAGTAACAGAGAATGTTAATCAGAATGCAAAAATATGACGTCGAACTGAACTATCAGCCGGGGACTCAGATGCACATAGCTGACACTCTGTCCAGAGCTTGCGAAAAAGGTTCCTCCTGCGAAGGTCTTCATTTTGACACTATTGCGGCTATGAATTACACTATGACGGAAACCGCACTAATCACCGACCTAAAAGAAGCAACGGCACAGGACGCCAAGTTACAACGTCTGGCTGAAACAATTAGAAACGGATGGCCACACGATAAGAGAAAGTTGCCCGAGGAATTAGCAGTCTTCTTTAGTGACCGCGATCAATTTATCCAGGAAGACGGCTTACTATTCAAGGGAGAAAGAGTCACAATTCCAGAGGTATTTCAACGGAAGCTGTTGGAGCACGTTCACTTGACACATACGGGAGTGAATAGCTGTATCCGGAGGGCAAAGGAACTTTTCTATTGGCCTCAGATGTCGAGTTCCATAAAGGACTACATACAGAGCTGTATTGCCTGTCGGGCTATTGACTCAAAAAAACCAAGGAAACGATGTTGATGCGTCAAATCCCTCAAAGACCCCGGCAAATATTATCGGCATACATCTTCGCATTCATCAATAATCAATACTTGGTGATAATAGACCATTTCAGCGATTTCTACGAATTAGAATGGCCGAGTTCTACTACTTCCACCGCGGTCGCGAATAAACTTCGGGTCCAATTTGCGCGCCGCGGTATATCTGAGATCTTCTTTTCCGACAACGGACCACGGTTCATTGGCACGGATTTTAGAACGTTTGCTGAAAAGTGGGGATTCGAGCACCACACAATCAGTCCGTACTACAGTCAGTCAAATAGTAAAGCTGAAGCGGCGGTCAAAATGGCAAAGCGACTGCTGCAACTGGCCCAATTATCCGGAGGTGATCCATATTTAATGTTACTGGAGAAAGAGAATACTCCTAACGAAACTATGTCCCATAGCTCGGCGCAAAGAATTTTGGGGAGAAGAACACGCACGCATTTGCCGATAATAGAAGAACTACTAAAACCCCAATCGCCGAAAGAAACCGAAATGCACGATGACTTGAGGAGACGAATGCTAACCCAAAAGCGATACTACGACAAAGGAGCCCGCGACCTACCGGTTCTGCAGGTAGGCGACAAGGTATGGGTACAGTGCGTTCCAGAAAACCCAAGGCGATGGATAGAAGGAGTGGTGGTGAGGTACTGCGGTTATCGGTCATACAAAATAGACTCCGGAGGGATAGTGAAGAGAAGGAATCGGGTGCATCTGAGAAAACGAGTAACACCGGATGAAGAGCTCCTCCTCAAAGAGAAGAAAGCGTTATCATGAGCCAGGAGTGGATTATGTTACGAAAAAGGAAGGATGTAAAGGGATTAAATTGGACAAATGCATCGATACGAAGTCAACCATTGATTCGCAGAGGTCTACGGCCAATCGGTGTCGAAAACACGAACAGACTTGTAGGTCAGCGCGGGGACCAATCAGCACGGCACGGTGCTCCAGCATCGGATTTTGTTATAACAAGCACCGGAGTAAAATAAGTTGTTTACGTGCGTCACGCGTTGAAACAAACGAGCTACAAGCGGAGTCGAGCCGACCAATGAAAAAGAGAAAGCGTCAACACCAATTGTAATTCTTCATTTTACCGATGCATCTAGTCTATAAAATAACCAATAGAAACTCAATAAACTGAGGTTTGCTTTGTACCACGAAGACTGACTTGCTTTCGTTCCGGAAGGTAGCGATTTTTAACAGTTTCCACGTCACCGACTAAAAACTCCAACTGAACTGGTGAAAAAGTGCCTGATATCCTGACCATTTTTGTTGAGAGTGAGCTGGAATCTGACTTGAACATCTATAATTCCATTTGCCCCTTGGACTCTGTCCACGAAGGAGGTCCTCCGATGGTTGATTACTTATACTATCGAATTTGTCGCAAAGGTTACGAGGGGCTCACACTGTTTGAACACGACCGTGGACAAACGAACAACTATCGTGTGATGGAACTTTTGCTGCGTCGATTGGTCGAACGCGCCGAAGTTTTGGAGGCCAAGCTGAAGCCTAGATTTGAGAATCGTAACGCTTTGCTTCTATCCACTCCGGAAAGTGCCAAACTGGATTTCACGGACACATTACAGAATATGTGGGCAGACAGACTAGCCAATTGGGGTCGTTTTCTGGTCTACATTACCTTCACGGCTTTTGTTGCATTAACTGTCTAGATTGTGGCATGGTGCTTATCATTAAAACACTGATGGATCATGTTGTGGAAGATTTAGATGCCAAAATGGGCAAATGGCTCTTGACTCGCGGAGGTTGGCGGGGTCTGCTGCGTGCTGTCCACGAAGTTCGCCTGAATTAAATTCGGTGTTGATGAAAATTTGAATTGGATTACGCTAAACCTGCCTCTATACTTTTGAGCAAGTTTGCCACTTTCGTTATTTTCCATGAAGGAATATTTCATTTTTTAGTTATATGCTCACTGTTTTTTCGCCCTCTATAAACAGGCACAACTGAGGTGGATGTGTAGGAGGATCCTTAAATCACTTTTTTTAAGGAACTGAACGAGTTAATGATTTTCGTGAAGACAGTCAGGCGGAACATGGTAGTGTAATTTATACTGCAGTACAAAACATGTGGGTCTTATTTTTTCCCAGGAGATTTCGTCACCGTCGGTTGGAGTGCAGCATTAGTTGACGCACATGGTCGTGTATTCATTCGTTCTTTCCCATGCCACTGCCGTCACAAAGGTTGTACCAAAACTTAACGGGCCGATTCCGACCCATGAAATTTATGAAGAACAAAATGTGACGTCCAAGCCGTACTCCAGTTTGGAGCGCACGAAGCTGGGTGGCTCCCTCGGAAAATTGGACGTTCTTCAGTGGCAATCAAACACACCCTCCGTGCGCAGCAGTCAATTGTATTCGTCCATCGGCCAACCTTCAGAAAATCACATTCGTGAGAACATTCGTCGTCTGCGGTAGTACCAGAAGGTAGCCAGTTTAAAGAAATCGACCTCTCACCCCAGCAGGAAAGATAGTTTAGCTGAAGGCGGTGTGCCGATGCAGCTTGCACCACTCCGACCGCTCACCACTGGATATCAACGCATCGGGTACTCGAAAACACCGAAAAATCACAGAGTATGTCCCAACACAAAAGACTCTGGTTTCGGCGACCAGGACACTGTGTTCCACAACAAAAAGAGCACGAATCCTGTTTGATGTGCCCCTATACGGAGCACAGTGTGGACTCAGATGAACTATCCGGGGCATTGTTCTCCCGTATCGATGCAAACTACAAAACAACACTCGCCGACTATGTTTCTCAGTCGGTCTACACAGTATTCCACTCCCGTTTGAAACAGATGACTCTTACAGGTGAACAATGTAAACAAATGAAAAACGCAGAACCACCCACCTACCGTACAAAATATCCCCGATCCGATTGTGTGAAGGCTAGCAGTGTACCAAATAGAAAGTGTAACTGTGAAGAAGAGGTGCAATTACGGCCGTCCTTTCACTTTCCTTGAGAAGGGTTACGTTACTAACAATGCGGCTTGGAAACTTCAGTTTACTAGTAAACAATTAAATTGAAGCACTTTCTTGTTTACTGGCTTCAAACGAACCGACTGAGTCACATTACTTCACATTGCGCATCTCTTCAGAACAGATAAAGGACCGCGCCAGGAGGTTGAGTTTTATTTCCAAACCTGGTCACAGCGTACACAGTTGGGTGTTTCCCGACACTGTTACCGCATCATGCTTTGCCATCAGAACAAGCGGAGCGCGTTTGCCAAGTAAGGACGTTTTTGTACAAGTACTGTTTGAGATGAGCAACTAAAGTGGCACGTGAACCCAGGTAATTCGAGACGTATAACGCTGCTCAACGTGGCATGCTGCACTGAACAACGCAAACACCCATATAGTCGAACAAGCAAATCGGCACACTTTTATCGTTTCTATCATTTTCGGGTAATCCTCGTGAGAACGCTGCAAACAGTTAACAAAAGCCTACGGATTCCAGCCAAAACTGTTTTCAAGATTTTGAGTTCACAAATGGTCTGTCAGAGTAACCTACTCATTGAGTAAATAATAAACTTGCGATATATCATCATTCATCATCATCATCATAGATAGCAATACGTCAGTGGTTCACACTAATGCTCAACTGCCACATAACCATCAAGAAAAAGTAAACCCTTTATAGGAAGAGAGAAGGAAGAAAGAAGGGGACGGGAAGGGACCTAATGTGATACTCGGGATTAGGGACTTCGAATAGCCCTAGAAATCGTACTTGAATTGAAACTTCCCGCGCAAGTAATAAGGAGAAGACCTGGTGCTGTTATTCGTGAGTTGAGACGCCGAATTTATAGATGTACAACAGTATTAAAGAAATCAGTCTGTCATTGGCTGATTGTATTAGCGCATGCAGAGTCACAAACTGTAAGTTGATTGGTGCAATACGGAACAGATGAATTGGCGAATAACGGAGGGCACAACACTGAGACCGTTCGTCCAATCCTGACGTTGTATTTTCAACGCGATATTTGGATTGGCCGCTCGTCAGATCTTCTGTTGTGTCGGGGTTTGGATAAGCGGTGAATCGAGATTTCCACCACACCTACCTACCAGAAATAACTACGTCTATATTCAAACATTCAACATCAAGGTGCCTACACCTTGCAAACAAACAAGTGATAGTAAGGTTTTATCAGCAAGACAGCTTCCTTATGGCTTTCGCTGCCTTGCGTCATTAGATGCACTCACTTCACAGAGGGGTCCGAATAGATTTCAAATTTGTGAGCTCATAAGTATATATGTTGTTAGTTGAAATGACCTTTAGGAATTAAACAGAGCATTTGATTACGTGACATGCAGAGTCAAATTCTATGAGGGCAGTTATTTTAGCGTTAGATGGGAAGCAGACGGTCAGAACGTTATGAGATAGAGGCTGTGGTTCTCATACGGACATTGGAAGTGTAGAACAAGTATTGCCATCGGAGTGAGATACATATAGAGCTTCCAGGGCTGCTGAGTTAAGCATGTCTTCCGGGAATGTAAAGACGTCATCATCTGGAGCAAGGATTGATTCCGTACGGAAAGCGTTCTTGAAGTTTTCAATTTTAGAACAGTTGTGGCATTTACATTTCTGGCTGAACGTTCATGGTTATTCGCTCAATGAGCAGACAAACCATAACGGGAGCATTTTTCGGAAGGTATGAAACGCGTAGACAGTTTGAAATTCCAGAGGCGGGTCATTGGCTGAGTAGACGTGAGTGAAATTTTCCGGGATTCTTTCGAGAATAGTTTGGATGCATCTTTAGTTGAAATAAACACTTTTGTAAAATCCACACCAGTAGGGTAATAAGTATGTGGACTGCCTATAACATTCATACGAGAGCTCGTATGGTCACGTCAAGACACTAAAGCGAGGATGTTCAATAAACGTTCAAAAAAATACGCATACGACCCTTATGCTTGGTCCAACAGAGGACGAAAACAACAGCCTTGTTCGGTCTGTGAACATCATTTCAACGTTCTATACACATACCCATTGCGCATTTTCAAAGCTATATCCATCATTGTACGCATTTGCGAGAGTAGGTGGTAGACTGCATGAACTCGGTGGTATGATCGCGCCTAATAGTGCACCCCCGCTGAACGTATGACATATCCTCTATTGACATTTTATTACAGTTAAAGTGACTTCGGCTGCTTCCTGATTCCGTTAAAGAAATTGGCATCAACCTCCAGACTTGCTTGGTATCTGAAGCTAAACTGATTTCCATCCGTAAACCACATTTCCAAAAACTAGACAAAAAGCTGCTCCAACCCATAAACTCTCGAAAGGTGGCATCATGTGACTATCCCCTGTTTCTAACGCGTATATTCGTTGGTCACAATTACCGAAGAGGATGAGAGCATTTGATTACGTACGTATTTGTGCTCAGTGAATGATCAAATAGTCACGGGAACATTTTGCCGCCTCATAGTGATGTAGCGCACGTCGAACTTTGTTGGGTCAACGCTTTTCTCTTAGCGGAATATCAACGATACTTACTTTGGCATGCCGTTTTCTACATTCCTCGAGCTGTTTTCCGTACTTCCGAAATATTTCCAGCACAGTGTTACCAATGAGCTTGATTTCATTAACATAGGTTTGGCAGAGATTTATGACACATGCTAAATCTACACTTCAAGGGTGCATTGCATACATCGGAATGGGTACATGACGATAACCTACTCACTGTCTTGAGTTGTCTCAACCGTTTACATTTACGGTAAAGCATTACCAAGTGTGCACTCACTACAACGGAAATGACGTCATTATCTGACAAAGGTGGTTGTCCAAGTGTTTGGAATACTGCGACCCCAGACTCTTTTACAATATAACACCCAGAGAGGTTTCTCGGAACTCATATTATCTAAGCCAGTTTCCAAATTTTCCAACCACGATAAAACTGTTGTGTTGTTTGATGAGGGCAAACAGTCTTTCCCATGGTACTGATGCTCATAACACATTTTCTCACAGTAAGCAGGTGACTGCCCGTTTTCGTTGTGTTCATTCTTAACGAAACGTGCAAAACGTGTTTGGCTCGACATTTTCAGCGTTGGGTTTGGAGTAGGTGTGTTGAAAATTCAGCACGGATAAGGATTAACGTGTGTGAAGTATCTGCAACAAATCAATTAACGTATCAAATGACGTATGTGCTTCACATGAATTCTAATCCTGAACGCAGGTGATAAAGAATCTCTCGTCTGTGTGGACGTGTGAGACGTGGCCTAAGTGTGACAAAGTAGCGAAGAAGACTTATTTTCTGTCTGATCATTAGGCTAATTACCACAGATTGAATAAGAAAAGAGTGAGTAAGATGATTCGAAAGAACGGTCAATAAATATTGTGGACAGCGTGTTGTCTGTTTGGCACACACCTTTCATTAGGCATTGACGATTGCACTTACTATGGTAGACGTAAGGGTCACAGGCCACTTCGACTCAATCGTTGATATACCAGATTGCCTAGTTGCAACCTTATTACAAAACATCGACCCGGTTTGGAAAAATAAGTTACTGTTGTACTTTCTTGCCTATTTTCAATAGACAAAGAAAACCAAAATGACTGTGGTCAAAAGGAAACCGGATCTTCTCTCGATAATGTTCAATTTCAAGCAATAGCTCGAGAACGAATTCGGCGTTAACCTCACGCAGATAGTGAATTCCATCTATTCAAAAACGTTGGTTCTCTCTTTTGCTCCTCTATCAAACATATATGTCCGATGAGCGCAGATGCCCTTGTTCTCTGCGGAACGCGTTATCTGTGGTCATTGATTGCGTTACTCCTATACTTTGTTTCGTTCGTCTGTGCGCCCATGAAGAGCATCCTGGAGAGAAATGTCGCGTCGGCGTATGGTCCCAGTATTGAAGAAGGTTCGAATATACTTGAGCCATCAATGAAGCTGTACAATGCACGATCACTTATACAGCTCATGCAATACCCCATGAGACCATGAGTGAAATTAGCCACCGACATCGTGAGACTCTTCACGTCCATTGTAATACATCGGGAATAAACTGGTCGCTAAATGCTGTTATTATAATTGATCTAAAGCGTATCTAGTCGGAGGGGTTACTGCAACTGCTAAAACTCAGTGATTGGAACGTCGTATTGGTCATTTTGGAGTACAGAAGGAAGTCACCACTGACGAAAGTCCGGAATTCATAAGCCAAGAAGTTAGCCAGTTCTTCAGACGATACGACACATGCGACCTGTTACACACAACCAGTCGGTCAACCAAATGGCAGAGCGTCTGAATCGTTCCCTGAAACAAAACATTCAAACACTATGATAGGAGGGGAAAAGTGGGGGATTCTATGCTCTGAGTATTACTTTCATTTTGTATCAACCACCATAAGGCAACAAACAAGCGCCTGCTGAACTTGTCTTTGGGAGAGCTAACGTACCAATCCAGAGGTTCAGAAACGGCAAAACTGCCGAAGTACTTATGCGAAAACGACGAAAACACCGACTCCGGGGAGATGTTCGTTTCAAAAGTTGGATCGTCAAAGAGAAATGGTCGACATTCCAGCGCACTTCCATGAAAAGATCATTGGGACCTGCTACCTGTGAACTGGTCAACGACAAACGGATCATAATAAAACAACTGTATGTTGATCAACCTGCGTCACAATACATCGTCAACCACGCCAATAATACCGTCACAACGAGACTAGACCTTGACGTGATGCGACGGCTTGCGCATCTCGATGACCTTGGGCCAAAGTGGACTGGTATGGCGACCACACCGACAGAGTCACTCATACCAGGCAGGCCAATAGGTAGAGGTCTGACAAACCACAGTCTCCCGGTCCTCCAGGTTGGGGGTTGGAAGATGGTTGACATTTCTTCCTGAAAAACGTACCATTTCTGGTACACCACCACCCACCCGCTGCCTTGCGGTACAGGCTTCTGAACCAAAGGCGTTGGTTGAGAACCCTAATCGTTCTCCTGTCTAGGTCTGGGCGTCCTGGCAGTATCTCAGCCCACATACAACCACGAATCCTCATAACATCAACAATTCCATAGTGCATCCGCCGTCTCGCACTATAAACCGGGTCGCCCTATCCGCTGCATACAGCAGGGTGGATAGGCGAAAACATGCTACTGCTGACCCCTCCCCCACTATCCTATCAAAGTTAGCTCTGATGCCCCTCCCGAACCCCATTTCTATTAATTACTCCATAGTTCCCACAACAGATACAGCTAGTCACAGTAATACAGAGCTGGTAAGCTCTATTTTTTGCCATTCAGCTCCAGGCCTCCTTCGTCCCTTGCTTAGACCTAGAATGCGGCTTAGTATAGATGTTCAATGTTCGCACGCTAAAAAGGATAGGCTAGTAGGCAGCTCTCGCGTGAACGTTAGACTCGTTGAGTGTCGGTGTCTGGTGTATTTAGGACACTGAAAACCAGGAAAGTAATCAACGTATGGGACTAACAACACCTGCACTATCTACCCGATACTCAACGGTCGCTGTCAACGGTCAGGCTGAGGTCGGTATAGTCCGCTGCGCGACGGTCGAAGCCGCATTAGTAGTTTGGATTCCTGCTAACAGTAGAATTTGTGTTGTCCGCTTGACAAATTCTGTTAGAGCCAGGTCTGACGCAAAACTTTCCGTAACCTTTTTCTTTTGTCTGCTTATGCTCCAACTGGCTGTAGTGACGTCGGCGTCAAGAACGCGTTTTACTGGGATATGGCCGATCCCATTCAGTTGACATGTGATTCTGACAGTCATCCTGGCCGGAGACATGAATGCCCAGTTCGGCCACGTTGGTGAGCTCGAATCTCGTCTAGGTGTCAGATTTGGGATAACATGACATCAATCAGATAGTGGCGGACGGTTGTTGCATCTGTGCGCTGAGCGTAAGCTATTTTTAAACAACACTAGTTAGGTGTCGTACGCGTCACTGTCTTACTTAGCACCCGTCTTCTCTGAATCACGCCTGGTCTCATTTAGACCACATGACCGTTAGCTGTAGGTGGCGTGGTTCCGCTCATGGCTGTCGTTCTCACTGAAACGCGCACATGAATTCAGATCATGCGATGGTATGTTGTCGTTTAGTTCTTACGTTTGCCGGGCAACTACCCCACCGACATCAATGACTAGCTGTTGAGAAACCGGCTTCACCATCGGTAAAGCATAAGTACTAAGCCAGCTTAGAAAGCTGCCTTAGTAGTTCTCACTCCGAAGATCCCAATAGCTGACGAAACCAAATCTTGTAGGCTATTCTTGAAGCAGGTACTGTAGCACGCTGCACGGGGGTACATGGGCTGAACATTGGATCTCGGAGAAATTGGTGAAGTTGTTAGAAACCAGACGGAACGTCACTCCTGGCAGTTGGTATTACACGTCTAGAAGAGCTATCTGTAAGAAACTGAAACGCAGTCTAAAGGTTGATCGTGAGGCTTAGTTGGTGTAAAAAGTTAAGGAAACAGAAACCGCCTTTGCTTCAAGGAACAGCGGCAACCTCTTTAACCTGATCCGTAGCACTGGTCCCAGACGACCGTTTCTTAATGAAGCTACCAGCGATGCAGATGGCACACTCATCTATGACAAACGCAGAAGGTAAGAACGATGGGCGGAACATTTTGAGGGTAAATTTAACTGGCCTCCTGCTTCTACTTTGTTTTCGCCACAAACTCGTAGCGTCGCACCCTGATCGGTAGATTTGAAACCACCCACCGAAACTGATGTCCGCAATTGTATTTCAGTTCTCAAAAGTAATAGGGCTGCCGGCTCAGATGGTTTTTTGCTGGTTATTTTCAAAGAAGGTGGGGAGGCGTTGGTAAAGGCCTTGACTCAGTTGTTTTAACTTGTATGGACGATGGAAAAAACCCCTCCGTGCTGGGGTCACGTGATAACAGTTCCCATATTCAAGAAACGAGTCCGGGGCTCTTGTGAAAACCATAAAGGAGTTAGCTTGATCCTATTGATTACTGGGGTTCTGGCATCCATTATTATTGGTCGACTCACTGCAATTCGGAAGGCAAACGTTAGGGAGTAACAAGCAAGGCTTGGTTCTGGACAAGGATGTATTGGTCAAATTTTCACTGTTCGCCAAATTCTGGGGCAGTCTTGTGTGTACTGCCTGTCAACAGTGACTGTATTTCTCTACTGTAAAGGTGCGTTTGATTCGGTGGATCGATGTACACCTCTAGAGTCGCTTGAACGCAGGTGGGTACCGACCAAGTTTGTGAACACACTGTCAGCGCTTCATTCTCATACTTCAGTTCAGGTTAAGGTTTACGGTGAACTGTCTGACAGTTCCAGAATCAGGAATGGCGTACGTCAAGGCTGTGCACTATCACCACTTTTGTTCAATTTCGTGATAGACGAAATACTGGAGGGTTGTCTGTGGCACTCACAAGATGCCGGTGTGTACCCCTATTTCCTACCTGGTGAAGGACTGACTGATCTTAGTTATTGCTGACGACAAGGTGTTGCTGTTTGACAACTTTCAAGAAGCACAAACAACGCCAAATGCTATTTCGCGTTCTGCTAAGTAGTTCGGAATTTGGTTTTCAGCCTCAAAGTGCAAAGTGGTTTTGCACGATTTATGTGATTACGTAGATGTAATGTTAGATAATGAAGTTATGCAGGTTTGTTGACCGATTTGTATACCTCGGAGGCTGCATCAGCGAAGGCGACAGAGGTGTAGGGAATGACGTAGAAATGCGTATCTCCATGGCTAGGGCGGTGCTCGCTAATTTGGAACATCTGTGAAGACAGAGAGGTATCTCTCTGAAGCATAAGGATAGCATTTATCAGACAAGAGTGAGGGTTTTATTACTTTACGGTAGCGAAACTTGGCGGCGCAATGTAAAAGACATGAACCGTTTTCATGTGTTTGACCACCGATGTTTGCGCTGAATGGCTCATATTGGGTGACACCAGCGAATAAGCAGCGAGGATGTTAAGAATCGGGTGTTTGGAATTGATTGCCAAACGGGTTCTTTTGTTCATTGCTTACGGTTGCATAGACTTGGATTGTTAAGTGATGTATTGAGGATGCCAACTAGTCGCCTGCGACAGGGTGCACTGTTTGCCGACGTTGTGGCCGACTGGCGCAAGCTGAGGTGGACAGATGATGGCCTGGCGTAGACGGAAGAAATCTTTCACGAAAGGGTTGATCACTGTAGATCGGGTTTGTCTCTCGGGCTGCTGCCCTCGAGACTCACAGGGTCGGTGGCTGGAGACGTTCGATGAGATGACAGATAACCGCGCTCAGTGGCGTGAATGCTGTTGTTTGGCCGAGTTGTCTGCGAAGTGAGTGCATTTATTGAAGCGGGGCAGTAAAAACCATAAGGATGCTGTCTTGCTGATGAAGCCTAACTTTCAATTACAGCTCTGTTGTTTGTTTTCCAAGTGTAGGCACTTTGATGCTGAATGTTTGAATATAAAGGCGGCTGCATTTCGATGGTTAGGTTCCCTCTCGTCCTCTTTTTTCTCTAATCCCTTGTTATGCAGGGTTCGCTTTTTTATTATTGTTTGTGTGGCAGTTATGCATCAGTGGTTGACACTGACGTGTTGCTGTCTATGAGGAAGATGACGCCAATAAAAATGCACGTTCTGATATTCGATTAGCGCGTCGAATAGGTCAACATGTTACACGTTACTTTTACACGTGTGTTGTACGTGCATGTTTAATCGAACTTTCATTAGTTATTCATGCGGCCTTATTTCGATGTGACCGCACGTGCTCTAACATGAATGCTATCCTTGGCTCGTGTACCCAGTTGTCGATATTCCAAGGTCTTACGCTTCCATTGGCTTTCTATTTGGATTTTCACTCACTCGTAAGGTATGCACTGAGCCTTCTGGTTCAGGCTACAAAAGTATGCGTACTGTGAACGGAACGCCACACACAACTGACCGCTGCTGTCACATTCCCATAGACATTTCAGCCAGCCCTTTTCATTAAGGAGCGTCGTACTCAAGTTTCATTCTTGATAGAGCCCGACAGTGGAAGTCCGGTCACAATGACCATTGTGGCATGCATACTGGTTATGCATGACTGATCAAGAATGAAGCCATGCTGGATACAGAAAAAAGATCCGTAAATAAGAAATGTTTAAGGATGGTGCGCCTCAATAAACGCTCACGCAGCTAGCAAGAAATGCCGGTGAGGCTGAGTGGCCGGTTGTATCGCCTGCCTTGAAGATGCACTGTGGGAAAGTATCTATCCGCACACCATGGACGAAGAGGTCCTCTAGACTAACAGGTGATTCTTTGAGGATTCTGGGATGTGTTTTATTTGGTCCCATCCTAATATACGAGTTAATCTTGGATAGGAGGCCCTGAACGTCTAGTACACAAATATTTCATTAGTAAGTAGTAGTTTTCTGGGGTGACGCAGATAAAGTGTGGGGTGACAAATCGGCGACGTCACATCGCAAACCACTGAGTGGTATCCCTTTGATAGTTCGAAAACCATTGGGGGGAACGGAAGAATTTTGTCCATCAGGTAGCCGCAGAAAGGACTGGAGGCGTATTTTTCTCCAGATAATGTAAATAATTATGAGAGAGATTTCTGTTCCCGCGAGCCCTTTGTAGGACCTAAGCTTGCACGATTTTAAGATTCACGGAGTTCCCGCTTAGGTGTTTTCAATGGCGTGCAAACGGGTAATGTCCTCTGGTTTTCTGCTAAGTACTCTTCACAATGGGTGGGGAAGGTCGTTAAGAAAATAGTCTTTTCTACAGAAAAAGAAGTGCATAGTTTTCGCTGCAGTAGCAACTCAGTCATCATTCGAATTACGTTTCGAAGCCCACAGTAGTTATGGTGAATAGCATCAGATTCACGATTGGTGAGACAAGCTTGGCTGATGTTTGGAAGTGAAGTCGGAGCCACAGCATCTTTAATTTATTCAAGGATTGTAATTCGTGGGTGGCTGTGGTAGCGAGAGGCTGTGCGTGCGGAAGGCTGCAGAAGCCATAATCCTCCTTTAAGCGTGCTTATCACGGTATACTGAGTAACCGGCGAAATTTAGCGGACTGTCGCTGATGTCCACTGACAGCCACGTTCCTGCAAAATCAAAAGTATGAGGGCTTACATCATAAGCCAACTGACCGACTTCCGGAAGCTTATGCAATGGAACTAGACAATATGTATACATGCAACACAAAGCTACTTCCCTGACTGATTATGTGAAAAAGGTCAGATGGCTCGAGAAACTGTTTGGGAGGTGGGTGTTAAACGTAGAGTGATAATCTTTTGCCGGTCTATCCAGAAGCTCCCTTCTGAGTGTGGCGAATGTTTCGTCACTGAGAGGAAGTAAGGGGAACAGAAAGTCTACTTTTGACGGACGGCGATTGACGTCCTTTTGATGGAAACCTTTTTTGAAGCTCTGGAATGATGATTCGGTGTTTTACGTCACAGATAATTTGCATGGCTCCATAATCGAAGGTAAGATCCAACAGGGCAATACTTGAACTCACTCAAGGAACGAGCTGGAGAGGGCAATCACGTGAGAATTTTGGGATGTTGGAGGCCCTGAGATTTTGTGGATGGCGATCACTCAAGCAAAGAGGACTAGTGCAATCTATCGAAATCAAATGCTTTTGAGGAGAGGCTGAAAAAGTAGAAGATAGGATTGCGAAGAAAAGAACCAGGAATTCTGGCTTCACCTAAAACTCAGGGTCAGGCTTGGTAACTATCGCAGTACTAGTTTAACGAAGGTGTTTTCCTCTTCCTTGTAAGAAATGATCGAATGGAAAGACTGTCGCACCGGCATGAGTGGAATTCGGAGTCCAGTTTCAACAGGCACTGCTGTTGAGCTTAATTTGGAAGGTGGCGTCAGAAGACTAAGCGGTACGCTGGCGGCTTTGAAGTATAGCCAATTTTTGGAAATTAATTCGGTCAGCTCAGAACAGAAGAACGCGGATAACCTGAAGCTGATCTGATCGCCTGGTAGCTGTTCTCACAAGACTACCCTTTTCTCCCGGAAATAATCAACTTTTAAACCGAAAGCAACCTCATTATTAAGTAATTCCCTAGTTATGCCACAACGAGTTGAAACCAAAAGGGTTGTCGTTTTCACAACGTTTCGACCCACTTGGAGAGCCTTTTTCAAGCAACCCCTTTCATCTGTGTCGTAGACTGTTGCTACCTTTTCTGCTATAGCAAGCACCGGAAAGGCGAGAGTTACGTAATCGTATAGGCAATCCAAACGTGTTCATATCCGAAAGTGCAGACTGATTATCGTCCTAATCTTTGTGCAGTGCCTTTATCAATGTGCACTTTACAGTTTGGTCTGACCACAGCTCGCACTCGCCGCACTTCGGCAGCACACGTTTCGTCCACTGAGCGCGCATGTCTTTAAACAGACAACTCACACAGACAAAAGTAATGTTTGAAAATGTAAGTACAGCAGATTGATCTGTTTTGAGGCCAGTGACCATCATTATAAACAGCAATATTTCAGTGTTTCCCACTGATGTTTAACTGCAAGTGAAAGCATGTTTGGTGCTGCATGTCATTTCAAACACTCATGAGGCACCCAAAACAGTTGCCGTTCGCCAGCGTTGTGGGAGCTAATGAGAGTCGCTCCAGTAGTTGTGTGAAAAAAAGCGGTTACTGTAGGGTTATAGTATGAAACCGGTAGAATACCGATATAAAAATAACCAAAACGAACCATGCGCTAAACAGTAATAACTCTTGAGACTGATGCTGGGAACACCAATGAGGTGATACACTAACTCTTCATTAACAGCCCAGAAAGTGCATTGGTAATGTGTCTTAGTTGTAATCGGTTGCTGACTGAATGTGATCCACCAACAAACCAAACTCTCCGAACACAGACAGTAGGTTGCGAGGAAAAGCGCCGAATAACAGCTCAGCCCACACGAGAAAAATAGACAGGTGAGGTGAAGAAACTTGTAGAAAGTAGCCAGCTGTTCGCAGCAGAATATGTACTTGGGACCAAAGTCCCAGATTTTATCCCTTCATACATAGTTTAACGTTAACTTTTCCATGGTTCTGTAAGTTACCACTGGCCGAGCATGAAAAAATAGGGAAGCACCAAGAGGACAGCCACCGACAATCCGTTTAGCGAGATCTTCTAGGAGGGTGATCTGTTTAGTAGTGTTGTGTGTCAAAATTATTGATTCTTGCAAATGTTTTAACCCAAAAGCAAGTAAACTAGTGCCCGAAATGTCCCACAGAAGTGTTGTTTCAATCATTTTTACCAGCCTTACATCATCTAAACGTCCTAGTGGCCGGCTGGTTTAAATCACCAACCCTTCCAAATAACTGACTGCCAAATGGTTAACTGACGCTCACCAAACACAGCTATTAGATAAGCAAAAGTGAAATCCTAATAGTGATGCATCAAGGTGTTTGCTGTCATGTGGAAAACACAATCACACATGAGCTGTCCAAACTTTGTCACTAATCTTCACAATCTGTTGTTCAAGGCGGCCAGGCTTGGACAAGGAGCGGACCCGTCCGTGTTTGCCGCCACTCTGCAAGGTTTGTTGGACAGGGCTCTGCCAGGATTGGATCGAGAATCACGACGACAGTTGTTTACGGAACAGTTTATTGAAGGTCTCCCGATGAAGGTTCGCGAACAAGTCCGTATTGCCCATGTCGTCCGGCCGATGGACCTTGACGATCTGGCGAAGGTGACGCGGGAGTTGGCAGTAATGTCCGTGGCCTCAGTGGATGCAAACAGCAATACGGACGAGAAGACACTGGAGGTAATGCAAAAGACAATGGAGCAACTCGAAGCGGATGTAGCTGCCTGAAAACAGCAGCACGGAAGAACGATCAACCAGGAGGCTGCTTCATATGTGGAAAAAAGAACATTGGAAGAAGGATTGCCCAATCCGGCGGTCTCAGAGGTCTAAAAATAAAGTGTTTCGTGGTTGTTCTTTTTGTTGGGCGGGTCAACTAGTAATGGAAGCGATTGAGAAGGGGGCCCTACATACAAGGGTTGAAGTTGACGGAGAGGTAGAACAGTGTTTAGTCGATACAGGGGCAGATATTTCGTTGATTGCTGGTGCCGAAAAGCAAAGCCTAGAACCGACATCCATGATGATCAGGACGGTTGGAGGTCATAGTCTACTGGTTGACGAGTGAAAGAATGTGGGGTACGTATCGGCGGCCATATCGTAAAGCTCCGTTTCATTGTGTCCCCAGAAACCAGGCAAACGATACTCGGAGCCGATTTCTTCGCTGCAGCAGATGCCGTGATTGACTTGAAGCTCAAGAAGTTATCAACCAGGTATGGCTCCCTGACGCTCATGGGATAGCGAAATGATAGCGTCAACCAAGTAAGCAAGGTTAAAACCCCCAGTTGCACAGCCCCCTTGCTACAGTCCACGGTCGAGAAATACGCTGAAGTATTTACGACTGACAATGATCCGTACGGATTTTGCAACTGGATTGCCCATGAAATACCAACAACCGGAACATTTCGACCTCATGGACCCCGCAGGATGCCGGTTCATCTTGAGGAGGAATTGAGGAGACAAATACACAACATGCTGAGTGTTGTATCTGCATCCGATCCCCATCCACTACATGCCTTACGGACAATAACAACGCTAGTGAGACCAAGCCACCCAGTAGAAGCGCATCATATATTGTCGCATTTACATGCAATCGGGTCATTTTAAAGTACATGGATGAGTGAGCCGTTGGTCGTTGAAGACACGACCAACAAGCACACTCTTGGAGCCTTGGCACGAGTGTGGGGCACACAGGCGGCCTTGACGCCTATACAACACTGAGCGAGGATGTTATCGAAGAAGCCAACAGTCCGTACAACTCGCATGTTCTCCTGGTGAAGAGGTCCAACGGGAAGTACCGCTTTTGTGTGGATTTTAGACGGCTGGATGGGGTAACACAGAATACAGTCGTAACAATATCGTCCGTCGCTAATAGTTTCGACAAGCTACAGCAGGCGAAGTTGTTCACAGTTTTGGAATTACGCTCCGGATACTGGCAAGTACGAATTAAACCCACAGATCGTGAGAAGACCGCATTCACCGTAAGCGAAAAACAGTATCAGTCCAAGCGCATGCCGTTTGGCCTATCCGGGGCACCGTTCACATTTCGGCGCCTGATGGTTCAGCTGGTAAAACGACTGGATAATGTGGCGGTATACGGAGATGATATCGTAATATACAGCAACACGGAATCGGAACATGCTGCCCATATAAATGCTGTCTTGGATCGCATTAAGAACTCAGGACTCCGGATCAATGCTGATAAGTCACAGCTCGGACGATCATCCGTGGTGTTACTGGGACACAAGGAGGGTCAAGGCGAAATCAAGCCTCTGCCGGAGAAAATACTGTCAATTAGAGAAGCCGTGGCTTCGAATTCCAAACGAACCCTGAGACAATTTTTGGGTCAAGCGGGGTACTACAGTCGGTTCGTGAAAAATTTTCACTC
>QNGE01000233.1:41248-69760 GCA_008508345.1 Paragonimus westermani | reverse complement strand
TGCACGCCAGTGAGTTAGCAACGTGGCACGAGATGCCGGCGCGACGAAGATCAATAATCCGGGAGGAAACATCGCGTCCATCGGAGAGGATTCGTCGACAATTGCAAAGGAACCAAGGAACATCAGAAGGGGAGGAGTGTTGTATAACAGGCAGTTTCGTTGTGAGTAGTATACTACTCACAAGTAGTGTATTACAAACAGGCGACATTCAGGAACAAAAGGACAAGCCCCGAACACGACGGACAAGAAGAGACCATCGGAAAAGTGTGTACATGCAGTGTGAGAACTTTCACCAAGGCGAATGACAACGTACTGTCACCCAATGTATGTGAGTGCACGTCTGTTGTGCGAATGAGTGTACGCGTTTGTGGTTTAGTTTTTGACATGACCTGTACGGAAGTTTGCGCAATAAATCAACTTGCTGGCCAAGCGTCTTTTGCGGACAGAACACTGGTAGACGAGTGTCATTACCACTGAGCTAACGCGAACAGTTAATTTGTGAATAGGGAGTCCGACAGATATTTCTACGAACATGTCAGGTTCACTCGTATCCAAGTTTTTATTGCAGTAGTCATCGTGCATGCTATTTAGTAGCTCATGAGAGCAGTACGGCACGAATGAAACGCAACGATACACGTGCCAAAACTACCGGGAACTCTCCATATACAGTAAACTGTAAACATGTAATCACAGTGAATAACGAACATGTTTCGTGAGGACCGTTTTAAAAAAGAAGGTAACAGCAGCAGACTCTGAGATATCTGTGCAGCCATACAAAGAAAACTAAGACAGTAATGATTTGTGTCAAGCAATAACTAGTCTCCTTGGCGAACCTTTGAGGTTACAATTTTAGTGAACAAACGTTAATGTCCATTCTTCGAGTGGTTGTTCGTTAGCAAAGTGCAGACATTTCACTGTTGCACATTGTTGTTAGTCACAAAGGCTATGGTGAAAAACAGAGTCCACCCCTGTCCCCACTATTACGTATAAACTAGTCTGGTTTGGCTCTCGTGCGTGTATGACAGTCCAGTAGTAGTGTCAACTGCTGTTGGGTTACTATCAGTGACAGTAATGAAACGCACATATACCCCGCATCGCGCGCGCGGCCTGACAACTTACAAAATCGAGTACTAAATGTGTGTTACACAAGAGAGTAGTTCAGTTAAAACTTTCGGTCGATTCGCCTTCGTACTATGTGACTAAGTTAAAGAGAAAACAGAAATTCGAATATTCTATTTGTTTGGTGTACCGCACACAGCGCCAGGAAAAGAAATAAGCAAAATCACTGGTAAAATATCGCAAAAGTGAAAATGATCGATTTCTCAGGTGTTTATGAGCCGTGGGAACTGTGGGGAAGGGACGTAGGGGTATCACCAAAACTTCACCCAAAATAATACAGGAAGCAGTTTCACCTCACCGTCATAAACTAGGGCTGGACACATGAAAGTTGACGGCCGATAGAAGTTTGAGAAAGTTTTACATACAAAATGGGACTTGCCTTAGAATGAACTCGGTAAGAGAAACGCTGCGCAATTATGGTAAGCAAGGATTGCTGTAGTAGCATTTGTGCGAGTACTATGAATTAAAAATGCAAGGAGTGGCTGACATTTGAAATCGTTAGTTGTGCCTCAATTGATCAAATAGAAAAATCTGGGATAAACGACCGAAAAGGCGCTGCAATGCTAACTATACACAATTCACAGAAGCCAGTGTGCACCAGGCACAAAAGTAAACGAATTCTAGAGTAGGTAAACACTGGAATCGCCGAACAAAGGGACAATGTGGCCAAAGCAAACGTAGATCGTATGATTTTGCGTGTGCAGATTGCGTCAGCTGTCGGAGAAAGGCCGCATGTTCGACGAGGAAATACGCCCACCAGTATTTGTGTGAAGCGTGGGTGTGAAGCGGCGGGTTTAAAAAAGATGCGAAGAAAACGATCAACCGGAGCTGACAGCTTCGCCCGCTGAGCACCGTGCGGTACTGGCATACGCACCAGTAACCTTGATGCGCACGCCTAATCCAAACGAGTGCGCCGGGTCGTAACTCCGCAATTGCGTAGGAGGGTAAAAATGATTCGATAATGATTGGCCGTTGTAACGAATCAGACGGAATGAATTCGACCGTGGGCAATCCAGCCGCACTAAGCCGACTGCGCGAATGGAAGTTTGTGTGTGTATGTGCATGCGTGCACTTGCCAGTCGCGCGCATGCATGAACACAACAGCGCAACGCGCATGCCTCACGCTGATCGATAACGAAGGCACGCGTCAATACGGTCAACGAACCGCAGTAAGACTCGATGTGGAGTGAGATTTAATGGAGGTGGAAACAACCAAATAAGGGTGAATGTAGAGAGAAAAATATCCCAGCGTTCCTGTATATGTGAACCGGCCAACATAGAGAGGAAAAGAACCAATTATAAACTCTGTTGAAAAAGAGCAGCGCCAGTTGAATTACCTAAGAGAAACACGTTAACTAGGGCACGAAGGGAGAAGGATGATAATGGTTAATCTTAGTGAGACTACGTGAAATGGTGAGGTGAACCGCACACAGTAAGAAGATAGACATCTTTAAGAAAGGGAGGCAAGAAAGCCTAGCTGAAAGACTCTCAGGTACGCTGACATCGATTGTAGACGCATAAGTTGAAAAGGATGAATTACAGTGTTAATGAGAAGTCTTTCGATCTC
Organism: Paragonimus westermani; assembly: GCA_008508345.1. NCBI lineage: Eukaryota > Metazoa > Platyhelminthes > Trematoda > Plagiorchiida > Troglotrematidae > Paragonimus > Paragonimus westermani. Next base: position 67,074 of record QNGE01000233.1, on the reverse strand, counting down.
CGTTCACAGATTAGGATGAGTGGAAAATGATGAAAGACATTTGGATCTTTGGAACCACACGGATCGGGATCGGTTGACATTAACGTTAGGGAAGTTAGTTCGTTTTCGGCGGTGATTCATCTGGATCTCTTTGAGTAGAAAAGAATGTCAAAGCGTGATGGATGAATTCGTATTGCTCGTTTGTTTGCACCATTCCGCCTCGATCAAGCCGAAGGTGACTGACAATGCGCAACACATCAGCCACACCCTCGTGCTTTAACTGATCACAAGCCACACATAGGGCTATGAAGCAGCCGGTCCTGCCCAAACCAGCGCTACAGTGCACAATGACAGGCCCGTCAGAATCAGGAAGATGGCTGTCTGCATGGGGTGCCTGACAAAGAGCATCTACTCGTGGTGATTCATGCGACCGACCTTCAGGAACACTTACATGGGTGGAAGTATTTACGCCGGACGTTTCTCGAGGTTCGGATCTTCGACGACACGACTCAGCAGCCTGCACCAACTGAAGCAGTTGACGGGCGGAAGCCGGTGTGGTTTCCGGGGAAGAGTGATCAGGCCAGGCGGTGTACCAGAAATGGACTACCTTCCGCTGCTCGGATTGAAGCTAATACGGATAGAAACATGCATAGAAAAGGTTTGACAATTGATGGCTGGTGAGCATACTGGCAAGACGTCAGAAGAAATAACACAGTTAGCCAATAATGCCGACTCGTCATAAAAGTAAACAACAGTTATTACAGTTTTAACACGTCACCATCACACGGAGAATTTGTCATGTTCATTGGTTCATTCTGGTTCTGATATTCATTTCTGTTTTGTCTCTGCGGCCAACCGTTCACACTAATCGGAATGAATCAATTAGTTCAATGAGTTAGCCACAAACTACCAGCTGAAGGAGACTTTCGGCGCTATGATACTGACAGACCGCATGAAAAGCCGAAGAAGCACTCAGGTATAGTTAGCATGAGGACAAGAGCCCCGATGTGAAGTCAGGATATAGTTCATTATCAATCACATGCGTGGAGTCGAACTGCTGCTCAACAGATTAAGTAATTAAGACGTTCTGAATACAGGGTGGTCGAATGGAACGAATAAGAATCATCCTGTTTATTCTCCTGTTGAAATGATCACGGAAGCTGGACACTACTCACACGAGACTATGGTTTTCAAAACAAGATTACTGATGAGTAGTCGGGGATTTGGTTTATTTTCAAGTTGACCATCACTCACATTTGATCGCAGCGTTCGCATTCAGATAGACTTTGCAGCCAGCCTCTTTCGAAAAGAAGCACTAGACTCGAGTTTCGCTCTCATTAGAGCTCATCAGTAGTGCATATCCTTGCTTCTTTTCGAAACAGGCTGGCTGCAAAGTCTATCTGAATGCGAACGCTGCGATCAAATGTGAGTGATGGTCAACTTGAAAAGAAAAGAAAACTCTATCGGCTATAATATAAATCTAATTAGGTAGGGATTAAAACGCTCGCTCTAAAGTCACGAGGACCGGTGCAAAAAGTCTGATCCGAAAGAGGATACGCATTACATAGGGTCTTTAGTAAAAACGAAAAATGAGCCTATTATCTCTTTTCAAATCAGATCAGACGAAAAGCTTGTATGAGTGCGGAAGCTCCGATCCAATCAAAAGAATGTTCAAAATGCAACAATCTAAATTCCAAATTAACGATCACACTATAAGTAGATCACCACGAGCAATCAGCTCTTTTACGACACGCCTGAATAGAACGTTATTCATCACTGGTTTTGTGGTCCACAAGCTCACTTTCTTAGGTAACCTCGACGGTATTTCACATATAATGGTGATAAATAGGAAAAAAACAAAACGTTAACATAACGCAACTTCCTGTGATGAAGCAGACTATATAAGACTGTTGGGACTTTATATGCGAATCACACGCATACTTGCAAACAAAGACGTCGCACAGAGTAGCCTGCGAACCGTTCAAGCGATTCAACTCGGACAGTGATCTCGCCGTAGGTTTGTGTGGAGCCCGGGGCAGCAACCATATGACTTGGGTCAGGACTGACGCATTCCACGGGATGTCGCCCTGGTGGAGCTACACGATCGTCCAGACTGGTAGTTCCACTGTCAACCGGACTGGAAACGCCAGCCCGATGTGAACTGGATGTGTCTGACACGGACGGTGAAATCGAAGAGAGTGGACTGCAGCTACTGCCGGTAAAACTCCCGGCACCACTGCTCTGGGCTGAAGCAGGTGTGGCCACCAGGTTGTGAGTTGGCATCACAGAATAATCCGTTGAAGAATTCGGTAAATACAGTTCACATTTGGTCTGCATGGATGAGGAAGGATGTGTGATTACCATAACACTGCGTACTTTGAACGGTGGAATGACTTGAGAGCAACCTACAGAGAAAAACCTTACATATCGACAAACAGTCAGTAAGTTGTTGAATAGAATAACTGGATGGTTGGGTGTGCGTGATCCTAATATGATCACTGTATCTTCTTGTCCAATGCAACAATAGTTTAGGAAATGAAAATACGATTCCACTGTGGACATCGATAACAAAAAAACGGTGTGAAAAACAGCGCCTCCAACGACTCGACGATCAATGACATATCCACTGGCGACAGGGCTGTGTACTCTACATGAGAGGTAGCCAGCTCCAAAACTCGCATCCAAATGGTATTATGAAGGTTTCAGCAAATGACCAGGCAAAGTGTCATCGCACCGTTTGAATAACTTACGTTTATCATTGTAGGGCTGCGTTGGGTATAAAGATGACTAAAGATTAAATTGTTCCGAGTCTGTACGTAAGGTTACATATACTGTGTTCGCCTTGTAAACAGGTTTATGCACGATTGGAGTGTGATTTCGACGTGCACTTGAGACAAGGCCAGCGTCGGATACTATAGTGTATGTCCCTTTGTACATTCGATTGGTTGACCTTGGTGTAAAGGGTCAGCTGTGACGGTCAGAACAGTGGAGTGAATAAAAAGTGCATGGAACTGCACATGGAACAACCGATGAGGAAAAATGTCTGGTGAGCAGTGGGAGTGCTGCGAGTTTGAGAACTGAAAGACAGCAGGTTATAGACTCCACAGGTATTGGAAAGAACCGGTGTTATCTAAATACTTAAGGACTGGTAATGCTTAACGTCTTCGAGAAGGGTCACAGCTGAAGAGGACGAAGATGAGAGCAGGCGATCACCGTTGATAAGTTTTCATAGATGAACAAGTAAGGCAACATGTGTACATTCTCTTGGTCCAACATGAACTGTTTTGTGAAGACTGTAAAATGGCAGACTGTACGAAAGAAACCTATTATATATAATATATATCGACGTGCAGACACGTACTGTAGCTCGCCCGAACTCAGAAGACAAGAACAAAAACACTGGTTCAAACTGTTTGCTTCTTGTAGTTTCATAAAGGCATCTATCAGAGAGTCCACAATAAGTGAACGTGCAAAACTTAGAACACGAATGACAGTGCCATATATTCACGGCACATCTGAAGCAGTACAGAGGATGCTCCAAACACTGGGTATCCAAATATCATACAAGCCAAGCTGAACAATCCGTTCGGTTCTGATGAACGCTAAGGATCACGTAGAACCACACGAACAGTCTGGCGTGGTCTACGCGATTACTTGACTCGGGTGTGACCAACAGTATGTGGGGGAGACAGGCAAACAGCTCTACACACGCGTGCACGAACACGGATTAACAATGGGACGAGTGGACCCTAGATCACAACTGTGGCACCACTGCGCGGACACAGGCCACGAGGTCAACGTAGACCAGGCAAAAGTGGTCGCGCGGGCGGAAATGAAAGGGGAACGGCTTGTATTGGGAGCTCTCAATTCGCGGAATTCGCTCAATCGACACAGACAGCCACTACGTCAGCATCGTTGACGGTGAAACGAAAAACGAACGAAGACAGAAGGATAGGCGGACACGGTGAGCGGCAGAACAATCTCATTCCGACACATTTATTTGTTTGATAACGGATCCTAGTGTGGATTTGAAACGTCACAATAAATCGTTCACCACTCAGTGTCTGCCCTCTTTTTCGATTAGTTTAAAGATATATATCCCCTTTCCCATGAAATTCAGGATGTACATACGTGCAGCAGTGATTTTCGCAAAAATAATCAGGGAAATGCAACCGAAGTGTTATTGTGCGAAATAGCCTACGCGATACGGTTGGTCTTTTTCAAACTTGTCAGAGAGAGACCATTGTTTGCAGAAGTTATGTTTAGTCATCCATACGAAGTACTCATTCATCAGGTATATTAGTGGTGGAATAGTGTCTTCTACGAGTGATCATAGGTAAAACTCATAACCAGCTTGGGGTACAAGTCTATATTTATCAGTGAAACCCTTCCACAATTGTCCGCAGCTTTGACACGCAAGAAGAAGTTTTCTGACGATCATCTGAGAAAGAATTAATTATAAAATTTTAACTTCAAATCGGCGATATATGGCCCCACAGGAAAAAGTGGTACTCTGTATGCTGCATCAAAATCGATATAGATAACACATCAGTGGTTCTCACGGTTGTTTAACCACGACACAGCAATGAAAAAAAGAAAACCCTGTATGAAGAGAGAAAAAATGGAGAGCGGAAGAGATCTAATTCATGAAGATAGCTAAGCATACATCAAACTTTCAAAATCAAGGTGCATACACCCGGAAAACAAACGATCGAACTATGGGTGGAAATAAGGCGTCCTTAAGGCTTTCACTGCCTCAAGCCATCAAGCACACTTCATCAACAACTCATCCAAGCAACAACAACATTCACACCACTGAGACCGATTAGCCACCATTTCACTAAACGTCTAGTCATCGGATCCTACATGCCACCGAATGCCCAGCCCGGGAGACGAACCCGATCTACAGTGACCAACCTCTGTGAAAGATTTCATTCGTCTACGCCAGGTTATCATCTGTCCACCTCGCACTTTACGCCAGTCGGCCGTAGCATCGGCAAACAGTGCTCGGTGTGGCAGGCGACTAGCTGACATCCTCAGCACATCGCCTAAACACTTAAGTCACCATGAACCAAAAACTGAACAAAAGGACTTGCTTGACGATCATGATCAGATACCCGTTTCCTAACCCCACTGTTGCTTACTCGCTGGTGACACCCGATACGAGCCACTGAACGCAAGCATCGGTGGTCAAACACATGAAAACGGTTCATGTCTTCTAACTTCAGCGGTCAAGTTTCATTGCCGTAAAGCAAGGCAGCTCTCAATGTCCCTTAAGTCACAAAGAGACATCTCTCTGTTGCCAAAGAGGCCCAGACTAAACAATACCAACATAACCTTACAAATAATTGCTTCCATTTGATTGCCCACATCTCCGCCAACGCCGCTGACACACCGGTCAACAAACCTGCATAACTTCATTATCTAACATTACATCTACGTAATCACAAAAATCGTGCAAAACCACTTTGCACTTTGAGGCTGAAAACCCAATTCCGAACTACTTAGCAGAACGCGAAATAGCATTTGGCGTTGTTTGTGCCTCTTGAAAGTTGTCAAACAGCAACACCTTGTCGTCAGCAATAACTAAGATCAGTCAGTCCTTCACCAGGTAGGAAATAGGGGTACACACCGGCATCTTGTGAGTGCCACAGACAACCCTCCAGTATTTCGTCTATCACGAAATTGAACAAAAGTGGTGATAGTGCACAGCCTTGACGTACGCCACTCCTGATTCTGGAACTGTCAGACAGTTCACCGTAAACCTTAACCTGAACTGAAGTATGAGAATGAAGCGCTGACAGTGTGTTCACAAACTTGGTCGGTACCCATCTGCGTTCAAGCGACTCTAGAGGTGTACATCGATCCACCGAATCGAACGCACCTTTACAGTAGAGAAATACAGTCACTGTTGACAGGCAGTACACACGAGACTGCCCCAGACTTTGACGAACAGCGAAAATTTGACCAATACATCCTTGTCCAGAACCAAGCCTTGCTTGTTACTCCCTAACGTTTGCCTTCCGAATTGCAGTGAGTCGACCAATAATAATGGATGCCAGAACCCCAGTAATCAATAGGATCAAGCTAACTCCTTTAAGGTTTTCACAAGAGCCCCGGACTCGTTTCTTGAATATGGGAACTGTTATCAAGGCCTTTACCAACGCCTCCCCACCTTCTTTGAAAATAACTAGCAAAAAACCATCCGAGCCGGCAGCCCAATGACGTTCGACAACCGAAATGCAATTGAGGACCTCGATTTTTGTTGGTAATACATTGCCAGTTTGTGGCGGTAACACAGCAGAGCAGCAGGAGGCCAGTCAAATCGACCCCTGAAGTATCCTTTTCAGCGCTCTAACCATCTGTACTTGTTGTGGATGAATGTGTCATCTGCCTCCCTGATAGCCTAACTGACGGACAGTTGTCTTGGACCAGTAGGACGGATGAGGTTGAGGAATCTGCCAGTGCTTTGTGAGGCAAAGGTGGTTTCTATTTCCTTAGCTTTACCTAGTAATCAAGCCTCACGGTAGCAGGCTGCCTCGGTTCACCAAAGTTTTCGGTTATCAATGTTCACCGAGCAACAGAAACATCAATATGTTCATTGACTTTATGACCTGTCGGGCGGCTAACCACCGGTCATTTCTAACGGGTAACTCATGCACAGGATAACAGGACACACTAACACATGACAATACCCTCAATCAGCATCAGTCGCCCAACGTGTTTATCTAGCCAACCGCGTAGTCAGCCCAGATAACCGGTAGCCTAACAAAGGCACTAAATAGTTACTTGAAGTTGGAAAGATAAGTATTCGAATCTTGCCTTTTGCAACAAACTGCACGTTTATATCCGAATGGGATGAAGTGATCATGTGAAGGAGTTAGTGAGTAAGTTACCAACACATGTATCGCGTAACCATGGGGATCACGACCCAGCAACACTCACATTCAGGAAGTCTGTTGGAGGCTAGTGAAAAGAAGGGTTCATATGAACATGAAGACTGGGATCAAGCATAGTCGCCAACCCTCAACAGCTTTTTTGAGGACACCGGAACCCCGTCCGTTACCGAATTCTAATTTCACCTACTGTTGGTTTAAACGTTCAGTAAGAAACTTAAATCGGACTGACTTTAGGGCTACTTCCATGGATCATAACCGCAAGGCGTTTCAAAAGCTGAGCCATACAACGGATGACCTATTTGTGTCCAGAAGGTAGGCTTCCTGTTTTGCCCTCCTTTCCCGCACAGACAGAATATTCTACCTTCTACCGAAACTTAGTAGTGAGCATTTCGCGTTGCATGGAGCAAATATAAGCGGAAAACCCACTAACACACCTAATATGTGCACAAAAAGGTCAGGCTCAAAGATTGTGTGAACAGGAATATTTTGTTCAAGTAGGGGTGGGGACAGAGGTCAAATAAGCCTTGGAGTTTCACCCACAACTATGGAAAGCAAGACCTGTTACAATTCCAATTCGATGGTTGAAAATCAAGTTCCGTCAAATTAGTGTCGTACCTGGGCGAAACGTTCGATAACCACTACAGACAACCGACTTGTATGTGCTTAATGACTACTGAGAATTAGCCGATGAGGCATGTTCGGTCCAAATACGATCCTCAAAGAACAGGCAGCCTCCAGTTTGATGGTACTCTCTTATAGAAGAGAGGAGAAAAAGAAAAACGTAGATGCGATCCTCTCCAATTTCGCCAAAGCTTCTGATCATTTTACACACGGGCATCTCGCGCACAAAGCGTAACGCATTCGAGTAACGGTTCCGTGCTGGATTACGTTATCACTTGACAAAAGAACTTGCTGAGGTAAAACCCAACCAGCTACTTCCTACCGTCCTGCGGGGATGACCTATCATGTGCGGTTTGCACTAATGACGATTGGGACTTGATTTTTCAACACTACGATTTCTTGTGTCAAACATTACGCTACAGACTGCGCATGACGGGAGTGATCCTTGCTCGGACAAGCCGAACCTCCATTTCCATAATCGTCAGTGTAAAATTAAGTATTTCGCGGGGACCTAGAAAAGACATTATAACTCACAGTGTGCAACGAACTAAGAAAAACCAGTTGAAGGAAAATCAAGAAAACTGGTTAACATTCAACTTCTCCTTCGCACGGCACTACCAGACAGCTGAAAAATGAGTTGTGCGTACGCAGATTACATTTTTGGTAAGGAAACAACTTCTGATGGTGGTCGGTAAACAGCGTCGGTATCAATACATCAGCAAAAAAGGTACACTACATATATCTCAAGATGTTAGGGCGTAGGACGTAGCAATCCAATTCTTCCTCGATAACTGGTACATGAACGGTTGTAACGTTTAAGGTTGAAATACCAATTTGTTGCTTGCAGAGCCATCAACTGTCGGCTAGGCCGATAACTCAGCGTGCATCAGTGAATAGCTAGAGCACAGCCACACGTTATAAATGAATTCACAACTCAAGATCGATCGGCTAAAGGTAGTTGCTGGAAGATGCAATAGTACCTAGAATGAGGGAAGTTCCTACTAGCCAAGAATAACGGAAATAACAAGCTCACAGATGGTCTACCAATACGTTTGCAACTGCAGATCAATTTAAGCACCGGATAGATAAGCAGGAATGCTAAGGCCAGTTAGGCGTTTCGGCAGGAGTGTCCGCATACACACACAGCTTATTTACTTAACCTATATTGAACATAACAGCTCGAACTAAATCGGAACAAACAGTAGTATAGTCCATGTGGGATAAGCAAACGTGTGAAAAAAAGATGGGGAGGAAAGGCCCATAGTTATCCGGAAATTCATAACTGAAATTAAGCAGGATAACATTGTTGTTGTTGTTGTTAGTAAGATAACGGAGAGTTTTGGTAACAATCTGTTGAAACATTCCTCGCGTTTATTGGGTTAGAAATCTTCAGTTGTATATGCTGTGAAAACGTTGTATAGATGCCAGCTGTTAGGTTTCGTTGTGGCCATATAACGGTAATAGAAAGATGCTCTTTTAAAGTACAGAAATAACAGAAAACACCTGTGCCCGTACATTCTTGGACAATGTACATTGTAGAATACGGTCGGAACGGATCTGATAAGCGTTTTCCATATGAACTATAATACCTTCGCTCAGACGTGCTGCATTTTAACAAACGTGAATTGATTCGCTGAGTGAATAAAACAATGTTTCCAAGTTCGTTTCAGTAAACACCATGCATGTGATCTTCAATCAACATTCATCGTTAATGATATTAAATTTCTCAATTAACCTTACGTGGCTTCCTTTTGTTCAGCAAGAGCTGAAAAGTTTCAATCGAAATTCACAAACAACCTGCTGCAAGTAGAACTGTGGTCGCTCGAAACCAGCCAATCAAAACTGGTGATCATGTGCTACATCGAATCGGGTTGTACGAGGTGGTGAACAGAAAATCGTCCAGAACGCACTTTAGAGTTAACCAGTTGGATTAGTTGGGTCAAAGTCGCCGAAAGTAATGATGAAAAGGACAGAACAAAACCAATCTTCGAAGTATAAAAAACTATTGTTTTTTCCTAACAAACTGAAATCACTCTGTGCCGCGCTCATGCCCTTGAAGTTTTGACATTTTTTGAAACAGTAACCAAATAAGCGACATGAACCATCATCACTTTATATTGTGAAAATGCACATGTCGCATACCCGACTTTCTGATGGGGAGTCGTGATTGAATAGTCCGCTTTGCGCATTTCAACTGGCGGCCAATTGTTCTATTGTGGACTCCCATACCGGGCTCCATGAGATCATGTCAAGCCGAATGAACAAATGAATGACATGTACAGGCAAGTGAGACGTTGACCGGGCAACTGACCAGTATTCAGATACTCACATTTCCGCAATGATGTGCTCGTAGACGACTGTCATAACTTGCTACTACGTACCACAAAGATCGAGAGAATGTGTTGCTCCTTGAAGAAGATGACAAACATTCACATAGATAATCAATATGTGAGACAACAACTGGTCGACTATGAAGTGAGTGCTCAATGGGAGCAACGGCTGTGTGTATCGTAGGGTTCTAAATTCAACATCGAAATATGTATACGTTAAAACAGTGACCAGCAGAGCGGACGCAATCCTCCAATTATTATCACTCATCACTTTCGCGACTTAAAAATTGTTTGACTGCACAACAGAACAGTTCGCCACAGCTTGTTTAGCTGGCAAAATAGGCAAGCAAAAAGGAAAAAATTATGATATTCCGAAAACGTGGGATTTTGTGAAGGGAAATTAATCGTTTTTTTTTCTAACGACTACCTAGCTATTCCCCTGTTCTAAACATTGTTAATAGTGAAGTTATCGTGGTAATTCAATAAAAGCTGTTCTCTGGTTCCATACCATACAAGTCGATGGACATCTCGTCTGCAACGATTCAAGCGTACCATGCTCATAGCCAGTGTCATAGACGATGTCGGCAACGGACCGTTGAAGCCACTGTAATGTGGCATTCACGGTCTAGTAAACTATGTGTACATACTAGCCATGGAGGCAAGGTGCATCCAACTGGTTAAACTCGTTTAACTGGACCAACACAGAACAACATATTCAACAGATTTTGATTTATTGTTAACACAACTAAAAAAACATTGCCACATCTATCGGGTCCGTTGGGAACACACATGAATAACATCACTTGCTCAGTTGTAGCAACTGTCAGACAAGCTTGTAAATGAACTTGCAGTTGGTTGTAAACAACTCAGTAACATTCCTCACGCGTTTTAATTTATCCATCTAACACGATCAGTGTCAGTGAACTACTTACATGGTCGGACAATCGTGGGCTTATTTTGAACATTTGTTCCGTCATCACTAACTGTGATGTTCGATACAGAAAAAACAGTCGCACGACATTCACATTCAAGCCTGCAAATTTACACCTGAAAGGGATCGGCAACATCGACTTGTCGGCAAAGACCTAACAAGAAAGAGGTCATGGTTGTTGCCTGGCGATAGGGTAGCAGGCAGCAGGGCTGGATTGGCAGTGTGTACTAACGAACGACGCTCATGATGTAGAGTTCTCGCAGAGGTCGGTGCAGCAGACCGAAATGGCCACTGAGATACACTAGCGGCAGCCGTGGTGACAGTTACAATTGCGCGTAAATTACTGCGTATTTTGGCAAAATTCAGACGGATCATAATAAGCAACGCCACAGTGAAAGTGGACAAAAATTCATAAAAATAGAGGAATTCACACCAAGCCCTCAGCAAGCAGAATGGTACTTAAAAAGTCATTAAGGCAGTGTATGGCTGCCCTAAGGCTGACCATAGGTGCACAAACAAAGTGAAAAGAAATACAGATTGTAAAAGGCGGGAATTCACTGACCTCCTGTTTCTCCACTAGCTTTGTGATCATCACGATAGCTGGTGCACGTGAATGCCAAACCATGCGCCAAAAATCAACCACCGTATTAGGCATGGGGCCTTGCGTAGCGATGAACGCGTTGGGTTGATCACCGTAACCCTGTGGAAGGGAGATGGACACAAATATGGCCAATAGGTACGCGAAACGTGAAAAGGTAAGAAATTCGGCAAAAACGGAAGGTGGAAAACATGGCCGAACGATAGCTGTACCATAGCGAAAACACTGATATGGACAGGACGTCAGTGATCGAAATCAGAGAGCAATCCCTTATTGAATGCGCCTTCATGCTAGTCAAGCCCTTCACCGTCAAGTGAGCTGCACATATGAGTCACAGGTTCCGCGTAGGGCCAACGCAGCTGAACCACGTGATCAGTCTACAGTGGGAATCACCCTGGGTCCCAAAGCGGACCAATACTTGCTCGGTCCCTTGTGTACTGTCAGACTCGGCACATCGATTCAAGTCTGTCCACGAAAACCAGAAAAGCGTTGTTTATCCACCGTAACGGCGTGCTACCCAACAAAAAGCCACTCAGATGCCACCTAACATACGTTCCACGACACCCTCATCAACCTGCCGAAGTGGACTAAACACTCAATCGACCTCATATTCGCTGGCGATTTTACTGCCCAGCCTGATCGACTTTGTCCGGCTGAGAACCGGGAAGGAAGCGGGGCGATTATGTTTGATGTCCGAGCACAACCCACTGACAATAGCGGAGAACCTCTGCAGCTGTGCACGCCTCATGATCTCTTTATCTCGATTACCGCATTACAACACAGGAAGGGGCATTGTGTTGTATGAGGACTACCATGTTCTTTTCAGCCGTGTACATAATTCGGTCATATAGCAGTCAGTTACAAGTGGTGCCACTTTGCTAAAGACGGTCTCGCTTTTTGCAGCAACCACGTGAACTCGGATCGTGCTGTTGTACGTACCCGTTTTGTTTTGTCATTTGCCCAGAGGACGTACACTCGCAAACGCGAAATACTTAACTGGCATTCGAGTGAGGCGAGTGTAAAGAACACTTACCAAGTGACATTGGTGAACAAATTGCCCAGTTCGAGTCAGGTGGGGAAACTTGGCGAACTCTGGGGTCAATTCGCAGCGGCCAGCAAAACTTGTTGAGTATAGGCACGCTCCATTCAGTTGCGACAGGTCGATAAACCTCATGAACAAGCGTTGCTTGATTCAAGTTAGCTCTGAATATGATGACGATCGTTGACAGCCCGAACGCAAGCTGTGCACAAGTTTGCAGAAAGACCGTGAGCGCCACTTGGTAGAACGGTCGGAAAAGGTCGGACAAGCCTTTTTAACTTGGAATAGCGAAAGGCTGTTTCCCTTGATCCCTGGTTGCACTTCCCATCGACTCGGTGTGGGTGAGACCATGTACGAAAAAAAATGGTTCGGTTACCAACAGTCAATTGCCTTGACTTGACACATGGGCTGGACTTTTTGAGGAACGGTTCAGTTAGCCTCAGCTGGATCATGCAGACTACGGGATCCGAATGGATATTTGTTGCTTTTCAGACTACCCTCCGTCGGAAGCAGAAGTGGCCCTGGATCATAAGTTATTGAGGCGTAACAAGGCTCCTCTTTTCAGGGATAATGGAGACATGTTGATATCAGAACTGACGACACTCGTGCAGATGATTTGGGAAGCTGACGGGGAACCTGGTGACTGGTGCCTGTCAACAGTAAGTGCCGTTTTCAGAAGTCGATTATTAGAATCTGAAGCGATTGCACCGTGTAACTGAAGGGTAATGCACACTATACGGGGTACGGCTGGCTGGAGGAACGAGTACTGTCTATGCCTTGAGTGACAGAAAAACGCTGTGGTCTCGTAGGAAGAAACGCGGGCAGTACTGACCCAGAAGTGTAACGAAATACAAGGGCGACGGCGAACAGTGGACCGTCTAAGGATATCGGGTTTACAACATCTAACACCTGTTAGCTCACCATCAGCACCAAGTGCGGCATTCAGTGTTGGGTCTGCGAGAAGTAGACAGTTCGATCAGAGCTTGTCAACGGAGTTGCCGGAGAATGTATGGATTGCTAAATCCGGTGGGATCACAGATAATGACCGGCTGATCAGAATTGTGCAGCGTCTACCCGTACGGACAATAACCGGACGGTCAGACGTAAGTGATCTCCAGAAGGAAGTTGAGCGGCTGGTAAAAAGCAGCTTGATAAAGTATCTGGAACCAAGAAAACTACGAGCAAGAAGAGCACATGAGTAGTCTTACTAGAATCATTACTTCACATGTAATGCGCTGGGGCATTTCGGTTAGCCCTTTCTTAACGAACGTTTTTAATCTTGCTTTTTGTAGTAGTGAGCGGCCGCGGGACTGTTCCAGGAGTAAAAGTGTCGGGTGGGAGAGTGCAAAGGTCGCAATAGTAGACACGAGGGTGAGGTATCAGTTGCATGTCAAGTAGATGAGTTGGTCGTTAATACAGGTAGCTAGAATGTAACGGCAAACGGAAGGATAGCGTTAGAGATACCGGGAACTCAGAATGTCGACAAGTTTACGGGAAATGTCAGTAACTGACGATATGAAAGAAACGACAACAGTTGCCGATCCGCCGAGTCAACTGAAAGTAAACATGGAAACAGCAAGGTGGAGGCTGTATTTCAGTGGCGATACCCTCAAATTATATTACGAGAAGCGGAGGTGCAATGCCGGATGGGTAACACTACTAGCAAATTTCTACCAGAATGGTGTTTTCGAGCTAACAACCGGTGTTGATAAATTCGATTATCTGTTCACCCAGACAGACCATCAGTATCGAATTTGTATGTAGATCAAACGACCAACAGACAAGAAACCTCATACAGAATTTAGGCGGGGATTCAGACAGTTAAAGAAGACGCCGGAGCAAGCAGCAATCCAACGAACTAAGTCCATTTTTGTTCCCTATAATACGCCCAAGACAGCAAATGAAATTTGCTGATTTTATGTCGAGTTCAGGAAGCCGAACCAGATGACAGTCAAAGATTCCGGATGGTCACTATAAATGGGAAGGAGTTTTGTGTACCCATATGTAGCCAGGATAACATTCTCCACAGATGTGATTTCCGTCTACTGGAATCCACCAGCTGCACAGAAAGACAGAGCAGAAACCACCTTGTATGTGAATGATAACACAAATTCCTTAGACTGCTGTTCGGCGTTTACAATGCTCCAACAAACCCCTTAGGCCACTTGATTCTCATTCCTTTGGGACACACGGTTAGTAACCGGAAGAGAGGCTGACAATCATAAAGACATTTTCAACCTCAAAGTCGAGGCGACAACTTAGATTCTTTTTCTGAATGGTCGGTTACGATGCAAAAGTTATGCAGAGATTTCCTCGAACAGCATACCGACTCTTCCAAAGACAGGAAGGAGAACAACTTTGTCTGGACTGAAGATTTGGAGATGGCGTTCAATCAGCTCAAGCAAGAAGCTGTCAGCATTCAGCAACGCCGTGCGATGTCCAGACCACTCACCGTGTTAGCGGATGTGTGATATTGGAATCGGAGTAGTTTTTTCACAACCATCGAGGACAGTTACGTACGTTAGTCGAGTACTGACGGAAACAGAGAGAAAGTGTTTCACCACAGACAAAGAAGGCCTAGCTTGTCTGAGGGCTAGAAGAGTAGAGGACCTACCTGATAGCGACCACATTCTGTACCGAGACGCATCACAAACCCCTTATCCAGCTCAAGATGACAAAGGATTCACGAGGACCACTGGCGCGTTGGACATTTTGACTACGAAAGTCCAACTTTCCCACTGAACATGCCAGTAGCAAAACCAATCAGATATCCGACAGTGCAAGAAAATGAGCTCCCGACTGAACCTACAACCGTAAACGGAGCAGTGCTTGCAGACAGAGATCTCAAGGTAGTCAAATATGTGGGCATTTATCGGTAGGACTGGCACACAATGGTGTTCACAAGAGGCCAGAATGTGGAGTATTTTGGTCACCGACGCAGAGCGATGTGACCGACTTCATTCGGACTTACCCTAGCTTCTAGTTGAATCGAGTAGTAACGCCGGCAACACCACCGATACAATCCACTGTAACACACCAAGCGCCGCACAGATGGACCACAACCATTTTTGGTCACCTCCCAACAAACCCAAGAGAACTTCACTCTGTAGTTGTGATACCCGTAAGGCAAAACGCCTTACGGGGTGATCCATTTCAACGGCAGATCAAGCGAGTGGAACCGCTGCATACAACAAATTCTTAGGTCGCTTTGGAGTACCACGGAGAGTCATCGCAAACCAGGCCATCTCTTTAGAGGGTATTCCTTTTAGGTGTTGAAGAATCGTACTATCCACGGACCAACGGGTTGACGGAATTAATCCGTTGTACAACAGAGGAACAGTATAGGATATAAATAGAGAGAAGGGCTACTAGATGAATAGTTTAATCACTGCACGATGAAGCAAGTGACAGTGGAGTTAACCGGTAGAACTTAGATACAGTAAAGAACCCAAGATTCTATTGGATGCCTGTGTCCAGGGGCAGATAGAGACAAGTAACAATCCAAGGACAAAAACATCTGGAACACCGGGGTGCTTGGATGGAAACTCGATATCGTACAGCGTCTTTACCAGTGTATGGTGAACTGACTATGTAACGCTCATGGTCGAATGACAGACAGGCTTAGCATCTGTCACCGATCATTACCCACGTCAACTGAATTCTTATTGATATCTCTACCGTGCACGAAACGTTTGCAGCGTACCAATTACTTCCTCCATTTCTTGGCTGTCGTTCTCTTCGGGTTATTAACAAGTCGCTTAATGTCCACAACCTTAGCTAGAGGACCACAGCCTATTAACCTGTGTGACGTTCGACCAATGGCGTTGCGTGAACAATTTACTACAAAAGTCACTCGAAATATTTGAAGTTAGTGTGAATTCAGTCTACCGTGGTTAGCGAAATAAAAGCACACAACCGAACCTACGAATCAGGAACCGAGGGTTACATGGTCTCTGCTGGTACCGTCTTATTTCGGACAATTTAAAAAACCTACAAAATAACTTACGCTTATCAACCTGTAATAATCCAATGACAGCTACGCCGACTACCAACCGTCTGGTTTCAGGTTCAAAATCCGGAATAGGTTTGAGCATTGTGAAAGAAATACTTTCCCTTTTTGGTCTAGTCTTATCATAGAAAGGGTGGTTCTTACTTCATTCCAATATTGACAGTTATACTCTTCAGTAAATGAGCATCAGAATGCACTTTACCCGTGAGGGTTGGTCAGTTGATTAACAAGTGTAAAGATAACCTGGAACTGTCATTCACATTTTGAAGTGATTCTCTGATAATGCGATCCTTGTAACCAGTCCGATCGTCGCACTACAAAATTATGAATCCCATTACGCTATCCCTCAACCTATCACAACTTGAGATGCTGAACGTTAGGCTTGTTCGACGGAGAATCCACCAAGTTTCTAAAACAGATCTGTAGCATAACGTACACTCCTTAAAAGATTATACCTCGCCACACTGAGGAAGGTTTTGAATTTCAAAGACAACCACCGGCACAGCAACCAGGAAGGACGAAGAGATTTTGTGAGGTCTGATTCCTACTCCACTTCTGCCGAACAGAAAACTGGCGAAATAGAGAATTTTCCACTGAATCTAGAGGAGAATAAGATGCAGACAAGTGAATTTATGCCTTGGTGCTGTGTAGTCAAAACCAAAAGTCTTCCAGACTTATCCTCTGAGGCTACTGCAGACGGTACACGTTAAGCTGCGGGATTACTCACAGGGTAGCAAGGTATGTTTCATAGTATAGCAGGCTTGATAAGATGTGATGTTCACCCTGGAATGAAACAGGTACGTTTCTGGTATCTACTGTTTCAACCGCAGAAAGGAGCGTGCTTTATGTCAAATTGCGGGGTAGAAGTTATGAGTTACCTAATAAGTGAGGGGAAGAAGATATATCCAAGTCTGACATCTGATAGTTGGGAACAGTGGTGGTGTTGTTCGGGTTGATGGTTTTGGTATTGATATGTTCGCCGAGCTTGGCATTTAGGTTGCAAACGTTTCATCACCCAGCGAGGTGACATCATCAGTGCGTGAGTGTTTCAGCGTATAGTTTTGAATGTGGCGTTTGGTCAACCCACTCTGCTATATAATAGCTGGCATCAATCCAACTTCACCAAACGCCACATTCAAAACTATACGCTGAAACACTCACGCACTGATGATGTCACCTCGCTGGGTGATGAAACGTTTGCAACCTAAATGCCAAGCTCGGTGAACATATCAATACCAAAACCACGTCTGACATTCTGGTACGGGTGAGCGAGGAGACAGTTTGCAACTCATAACGCCATGATATTCATCGGAAGCTACCTGTAGCCTTGTTGGTGGCGGGCAATTCGTCGAACACTGGTGGACCGGAGTTCGGGTAGAAAAAGAGAGTGATGTCACGGACTAACTAGATCATCGGAACGGTCGATCATTCTGTTGTAGTGTCAGTGAGAAACCGAAACTCTACTGACTGAAAACAGTGCACATCCTTTGCACGTCACCCAGCTCCTAATATTCAACGGATGGTAATGCGTTGAAATAACTCAACAAGACTAATAGAAATTTTCAACAGAAAGGTGTTGGGCCACCGGACAACGACACTGCGTACACAGTCACTAACTTCGGTAGTACCAACCTGCTCTTCTATCGACCAGACAAACTGTAATCTGTGGATATTATAATCATATTTTAGCGAAAAGGTGTTCAATAAAGCACAATCTCTATTGTCCAGCTCGCTGGTTACCATGCCGCGCGGTGCTCGAGTTTATGAACCGGAATTCCTGTCCACAACACACCCGGTTTCCGCTCACACGTCGTGTGGACATCGGCCCGGGTTGTGTGTTTCTGACGCCTTCTGTAGGGAGGTTTTTCTCCTGTTACTTCTCGTCCGTTGGCCCGATCTTGTTGAGTGGTAGCTCTTCCGGTCACTCGTGTAGTCCGCAATCTATCCATTGTGGGATTTGACCGTGTTCTACGACCGTGTCGAGACATTCGCCCAAGTGTTGGAGTGATCCCTCCCTCGTTCTGGTCATCCTTCTCAGATTGTCCATCCTGTCTGGTCCGCTGGTCCGATCTAGTTGAGCGATGGCTGTTCCGGCCGCCTATGCGGTTCCAAATCCGCTCGATGTGGGTTTTTGGACGTACCCTCCCGTTTGGTTGAGGTATCAAATCGGGAATTGAAATACTCGCATCTTCGGTCTGGCAATCCACCACAATATGAACACCGGGATAAATCTTAGAAACCACCTGCTAGTATACCTACTATTTGTAGTCTCCTGAATTTAACAGTCGAGTGAAGGGTAATTACTTTTGGTCATTCTTAAACTGTATTTTAGCCGCCATCTATTGGATTAACAAGTGGTGCTTTTCATATACCAAGAGCTTCCGTGACAGCTTATTTTGAGAGGTGTGGTCTGGGTTCATTAGATACCTTAGCTCCGGCTGCCGGTGGTTGCCATTCTCCATTCCCAAGTGGATCCAGAATTATGCTATGCAGCGTAGAAACAATGCTGAAGTCACCAAACCATGTGGAGTAATCAGGCGTATCACCGATTACACCAAATATCATAGGGTAACAAACCAATACGAGTTGCATTGTCTTAAAGGCCTTACTCAAGAAATGACAGTGCCAAAAAGGTAGCGGATATCCTGAAAGTCACATAAGCAAAGATATGAACCCTAAGTGGATTGTGACTCAATGGAGTGCTTGATGTGCTCAGTTTATACAACTGCCGAACAAAAACCGATTTACGGTTACTCCAAATTTAGCGTTTATGAGGAGAATTGCGATACAAACAGTCTTAACTTTTACACAGTTTAGTATTAATTACCTCTTTGGCAGAAACACCAGGCGTAGCCTTAAAATCAACTCTACTCAAGAAACTGTACTGGCGATAATTTGCTGATATCAGTTACAGTATGTGTAACGGGCGACCGAAAGCGCTGTAATATTTTACTATATGGGAAATCTTGCGGGGTCATTGTGTGGCGTAGCGGCAATTTGCTTGGTCTAGAGCGAGACAGCTGTTGGCAAAAGAATAGTCGCTCTTGAATTATACCAAAGTCAAAGTTTGGACCGTGAGATGGAATGCACTGCTTATTTATCATCATTATGGAATAGCATTCAACTTAGTGATGCGCGCACATTGCACACGGTTATAGTTTTGGCTCACTTGTGCGGAAAATTTTCATCCACCACTCTGCGCAAATACACAGTTTGATCGGTCACGCTCATTGTGAGACTACTGGCATTATAGTTAACAAGCTAACCTCGGAAATTTTCATCAGTAGGAGGATGTGCACTACTGAGAGGCTCAAATAAGAGTGGAACTCGAGTAGAGTGCTTCCACACGAAAAGGGGGCCAGCCGAAATGGTTACCTGAATACAATGGTTGAAATCGAATGTGGATAATCTGTCATTCGAAATGATCTAAATCCTGGAAATTCAATCATCACTGCAGTAACAGTACATGTACCCAAAACAGGGATCAACGTGTCTATCGCCTGGTTCTGTTGTGATTTAGCATAACTGAACGTACAGCGATGACTAGGAAACTGTATTCGACTGATTGGTCTTGGTTATTAGTTATCCTGAAAGTTTGAACAGTCTTGACATTTGGAGCGAAAACTTTGTTGCATCTGACGCACTTAACAACAGAGATAGACGTCTTACAGGCGAAAGAACAGCTTAAAGTGCACCTCCCAAAGCGATCTTATGCCCATACTACCGATGGCTGCTACAGCCACACCTGTTGATGTGCCCTCTCCCATGAGGTATCAGTAATGCCGACAGGGAAATTCTCGTGAGTTCCACACAGTCTACGCATGCGATGTCGTGTTACCGTTTCCGATATTCGATACCTGTTTAAGATACTGTCTGTTATAACACGGAACGACCGAGCGGATGCAATCGAGCTGTAACGATCCCTAAGAAAATGTTATATCACGGAGAGAGCGAGAAAACACAATTGAGCTGGAACGATTCCTACGACGCAATGATACTGTACGCGCTGTTTTACCCCGAAGAGCCGATCCCCAAGCAGACTACGAAGGAAAAACACTGATCTCCAGAAAGAGAGCTTTCACTGCCTCAGTCCGAAGACAAATTACAAAAATGCAGCTATGGCGTTTTTATAGCTCGTCAAGCGACCGGGTGAATAACAGACGAATTAGCGTCCAGTACGTGAATCAGCACTAGAAATGAAAAAATGATGGTGCATTATAGGAATTCGAATTTACAAAAGTGGTAAATGTTCATTACCGGTTACGTGGACAGTTTTTGGGGGGTATGTAACATCCCCAACACTGTCCAATTACAGTCGCATAAACTAGGCAGCCCACGTTAGGGTAGTGGAGAAGAATTGAAACGATTATGTTATTCTAAAGCCCCAAAACGGTGCGATATTGCTCTAACCTAGTCAGGTTGATGACCGTTCACCATATACACGTAAGGTATGGTTCGGTTCAACAAGACGGAAGATTTATTTAGACCACATGTCCTCTCTTCACTGCTCCAGCACTATCCAACAGATACAAGCCGCTGAAGTCTGATGAAATGAGGGCCTGCTGGTATTGGATCGTCCTTTTGATAGGTGCTCACTCGCTTGACCCAAAATCGAGAAATGAGCAGAGACGCAGTAACACCGTTTACTGGAAGAGCGAGACAAAACTAGGCCACAAAGGCTCTGAATTTATGAGAGGAAACGATTACCATAAATAGCCGACAGACAGAGCGAATCAAGCGAAAACGGTCATATACGACAATCACAGCGTCAGGTTACAGGAGGCATCGAAGAGCAATGCGGGAAAACACAGTCCAGATATCGCTCAGGCGTTCGACCGCACGGCTGCAATCTGGTTGGCTGAGTGGGACCATACCATCGTCCACGACCACACCATCCCAGCTGGGCGGTTGATCGGAGTGGCAATGCGTCCTGGCTGTTTCGTTAAAAGATGCGCCTCCTAACAACTCTCTTTTGAGCTCGTCGATCGTACGTACGCGAATGCGGAATCACTCGCAGTGGGGTCACAACGGTTTTCGTGCGGATCGATCATCAGGGTGTTAGCAACGTCGGGTGACTTCTCTTGAACCTCAACGTTCTGAGCCTCTGGCGTGCCTCTTGACCTCGGGCGTTGTCCAGCAGCTCTTCCAGCGGTAGCCCTCGACTTTCTGAATGGGCGTTTCGTTCCGCAAATGATCTGGTTTGACCAAAATGTCGTATCCAAGTATGTGAGCCAACTTCATAGAGTACTACGCCTCGACGGCATCGAATTCTCCAGGGTGCCCACGCAATCTCTATCCTACGGTAGTCCCTGGCTAATACCGGTTGATCGATCTCGAAGAAACGGGAAAGAGCTCCACGTCTTCTATTAAAACGCCGTTCCATCAGAAAATTCCTGTTTGCCTCTGATGGCCTGGATGGTTATAGTCGATCATTCGATGTTCAGAAATTCAGCTAAATATCTCTCTTCCGGGAATTGTCGCTTCGGATTCGTTCGGTAACTGAGGGGGAACGCTTCGAGGATATCGGCTGTATGTCCCGCCCTTTGGCTATTTGAAGGCCTCTTTTGAACGTGTCCAAAAACCGTTCAGCTTGGCCATTCGGTTGCGGGTGGTAACGGGGTGAACGTATGTGATTAATGACATTCCGCCTGCAGAAGTCCATGAAGGTACCGGAAGTAAACTGACTTCCAGTGTCCGACACAATTGTCTCCGGTATTCCGAAACGGCTGAATATTTGGCCTAGTTTCTGCATCGCTGAAGTTGCCGACGTTTTCTCCATCAGACAAACTTTTGGCCATTTGCTGTATGCGTCGACAAGCACCGTTTATTGGTCAGGCGAGGTAGATGTGCACGCGAATCTACGGCCACTCTGGCATTGGTCACGATTAAAACTCAGCTTTCATCGGAGATTTGGCAGCCAGTGCACAAGCAGAACAGCTTTTGCAAAGTTTCTCGATGTCGGAATCCACGTGATGCCAGTACATATAAAAACTGCTAATGTTCGCATAATATTAGGGCTTCAACGCACTATATCAGACGTCAATCTCTGTCTCACTGAGTTGGTATGCTCCATTAGGCCAGAACGATTCTGGAGTTACACAGCAATTCCAGATAAACCCTTTGAGTTGACTTAAACTGACAAAATCATGCAAAGAAGACATTGAGAAACGCAAAAATGATGTCAAGACATTCTGAAGGCATGTGTGAAGGGACGGAATATTCCAGAAGACAACAGTCCATTGTCTTCGTAGCAGTCGTTTCGCTACCCGGTCACTGCTGCTTCAGCGTTTCTGGTTACTTCGTCTGATAATCATGTAAACCAAGGCTTGCATTAACCACACGCACTTTAGCGCAGTCACACGCGCACATCTTTTCGCACAGAAAAACGCGTCAGAATCAAGGTGCATAACAGTACGCCGCACGTAACAACACAGCTGAAACAAGGTAATGCGATTCGCCTAGATCGGAGCAACTTCGTGAACGACTTCATGCACAAACCGAATATTGAGATCAGCCCGCAGCCGGCATGGAAACACAGTGATCAACTTGTACACTCTAGCCAACAACGGAATTCAAATATCTCATTTATTCTTTACCAAACTCACGATCCATTACAGGGTTGAACGCATCGCATTTTTCGAAACAGATATGAAAAAAATACGGTGAGGTATCACTTATGAAAAGGATTCCAAGAGAATTTACAGGAAAAAGTGGAGTAAACAGAATAGGTGCAACCAATAGAAGTGGCTCGCCAAAGAAACGTAAGTGATTATAACGTTGTTTATAAAACCCTCAAAAATAATACACAATAAACAATGTAAACTCTATTCCGCTTAGATACGATGACCAGATCCAACTGAACAGAAGAGTGAACACTGTGATGTCTTACCTCCATGATAGTGGTCGATTTCCGTGCTGTTTTTGCTTGCGATAAACAAATTGGCATATGTACGACATGCCCTAGCCAGTTAAATCGATAAACGATAATTGTTCCGTTATCACACGCACACAGTTATACCTGTGTTGTCCCCATTAAACGTTAGCAAGGTTCCACAGGTAACCATGACTAAATGCGAACGGAGCGATCGGGCAATGACTTTCGAAGCATCTTCTGAAAAGTTGCCCAGAACATTTGGCGGTTTCACGGCGGCAAACTGCGGGAATTAGATAATAGACACTAGAAAACCGAGATGCTAGACACTTATAATCCCCGGTTGTAGATACACAACTGAAGTGAAAAGATAATGTAACAATCGGAGCGTTGAACCAGTTCCATGAGGTACCGATTAGGAAGTTTCGGTTCAAACCTCGACAGGGTAAGAGGCTAGCAACTACAGGGTGAACCAACCATCATATCTGGTTTCAGGTCGATCATGAAAACAAAAGTACCACCAGCACCTCTGCGCTGGCATCATTCAGTGCACAAGAAGAGGAAGTGAAGTAAGTATGCACGAAATTTGGTCAGATGTGCAGAGATAATGCTGGATTGACAGCGCATCTTCGAATGAATAGACGCAGGGATGGAGAGAGAGAGAAAGCAGTCACCCTCATACAATCGCTGGCTGTGTTAATTGGCAACGCAAAGCTTCCAGTAAGATTAAAGCCAGCCAACACAGAGGGGAAATGGAGCCCACAGAACGCAAGTGTGGCAAACGAGAATGCACAAATCGCAAGATGTAGCTAGTCCTACTGGAATTCGGCATCTTCCTAAGGATTCGCTATCAAAGTGGCACTGTCACGCCTTACTCGACCCAAACTCCATCACCGGTTTCAGTCTCGATTTCCAGGTCGCTGAATTTAGGGTATCAGGAAATATTAATAAGCACCGAGCTGATATACAAATTTGAGTCACATCACCAGCAGAACAAAAACCTCATTCCAAACGGTTTACCCGTTTGTTTCAAAGTCGAACCACGCAGCGACGATTACGTACATGGAAGGGAACTGCTAGCAGTCACCCGAGATCAACACATACCTGTATACAACCCAATAGATGTCAACCCATTATTGAACGTGCATGCCTCGCATTCGTCTCCCAACATGCCCCGAATGGTCAACCGATGCAGTAAAAGTCTACATTATAACCACATCTACATCACCGTCAAGGTGAGACTAGACCTTGACGTGGTGAGACGGCTCTCGCATCTCGATGATCTTTTGGGCTAAACTGGACGGTGTGGTGACAACACCAGGCAGGCCAATAGGTAGAGGTCTGACAAACCACAGTCTCCCGGTCCTCCAGGTTGGAGGTAGGAAGATGGTTGACATTTCTTCCTGAAAAAGGTACCATTTCTGGTACACCACCACCCACCCGCTGCCTTGCGGTACAGGCTTCTGAACCAAAGGCGTTGGTTGAGAACCCTAATCGTTCTCCTGTCTCGGTATGGGCGTCCTGGCAGTATCTCAGCCCACATACAACTACAAAACCTCATAACATAAACAATTCCATAGGACATCCGCCGTCTCGCACTATAAACCGGGTCGCCCTATCCGTTGCATACAGTAGAGTGGATAGACGAAAACAGGCTACTGCTGAATCCTCCTCCATTATCCAATCAAATTTGGCTTTCAGGCGCCCCCCATCCCCAATACCGATAACTACTTAGGAGAACAAACAACAGATAGAATTAATCATAGTAACATTGGGCCGATAAGCGTCACCTCTCGCCACTCAGTCCCAGAGCACCCTCGCAATGTACGTCGAACAACAACGCAAATTAATATAGGTGCCTTCAACGTTCGTACTCTAAAACACATACGTCAACAGGCTGCTTTCAAGCGAACGTTAGACTCGTTACACATTGATGTTCGCTGTATCTCAGAGACTAGAATCCACGACAGTAGTCAACGTATGGAATTAACAGCACATGCACTTTATACCCGATACCGGATATACACCTCAGGTGACTCTCCCGCAGGCGTCACTGGTCAAGCGGAAGTAGGCATAGTCCTCAGCACGACGGCCGCGGACGCATTGATAGATTGGATTCCCGTTAATAGTAGACTTTATGCCGTCCGCTTGGCAGGTTCTGTTAGGGACAGTTCCAGACACAAAACCGTTGTGTCTGTTTATTCTCCAACTGACTGCAGTGACGTCGGCGTCAAGGACGTCTTTTATTCGGATCTGGCCGCCCTCCTCCGGTCGACACGTGGTTCTGATATAATCGTTCTGGCCGGAGATATGAACGCCCAGGTCGGCCGCCTTGGTGAGGCCGAATCTCGTTTAGGTGGTAGGTTTGGGATAGCATCACATCGGTCGGACAATGGCGGGCGACTATTGCAGCTGTGCGCTGAGCACAGAATGTTTTTAGCCAGCACTAGTTTTAGGCATCGTGCACGTCATTGCTATACTTGGCGCCCTCCCTCTCTGAGTCAGACCTGGTCTCAGATAGACCACATAGCTGTTAGTTATAGGTGGCG